>JAULBR010083237.1:0-13549 GCA_032355825.1 Melanodrymia aurantiaca
TTTTGCATTAAAATGATTTGATTTTCAGAAACTAGGCACTGTAATCTTCAGTTTGATGCATGAACCTCTTTTTTTTTTCATGATGGCGTTTAGCGGGTTTTGCACCTGAGCTCTTCATATGTACTTATAGAAAATCTTTTGAAATGTAGTTATTCATTTTCAGAGTTAGTAATGGCTGTGTTGTATGTACACATTTAATATTTAATTATATATCTTTACATTAAAACCAAATGTTTCGCTGTTGCATGTAAATAATTTGAAACTGAACAAGTTGAGTACATCTTGAAGGGGTGATTTCAGATCGTTTCCTGCTCTAATGGGGTCAGGTGTCAAAGCTACAACTGTGCTACAACATTGCATTTCTACCCGGTTGGAATTCCATTCACAAGCTTTTTTCGCTCTATAATGTCCTTAATCTGATGAGCCGGATATGTGTCCCAGAAGCGGCACCCACTCATAAAACACCTAACTAGTTAGAGGCGAATGCATGGTGAATTGCAATCTATATAGACTTAGTAGGGCTTTTTTATGCTTTACTTTAAAAAACATAATGCTGTATAGTGCAGGCCTATCAAAGAGAATCTTGAATTAGTATGGGTGTGGTTGGGGGAAGGGAAGGGGTCACTTTAGCACTTTTGACCATAATATAATGTTATAAAGTTATTAAAAGTGAAAATAAATATACTGTAAAGATGGTATTATTAGCTAGAATGTAATTATCATGTTTTGTAATTTAACCGCCAAAATGATAATCTCACGATTAATTGCTAGTAATAACATCCAATAAACCTATTTATTACCCCAGCAGGCACACTAACTGGGGAAAATAAATATCATAATTTCTCACTGACAATTATCAAAATTGGTATAACGTGTCATTTGATTGGGTTGTTAAAACCAATGCCGCCACTGACAGACACGTCACTAAAATATGACGTCATAACTTGTAAACATGACATCATGCTTATCGCAGAGAACTATGTAAAATCTTCTTTTAAAAGCATTTCATAATAAATAAAAGATTAAACTTGCTACCCTGTATTATTAACTTTATGTCCCTCGTGAAATAATTTTCATTTTAGTCACTCGCTAAAGCTGGTCACAAATGAAAATTATTTCACTTGGGACTTAAACTTGATATCCTCTATTTATAACATCAATAGTTCTCACAGCTGATTCTATTTCTTTTGTTCAAATCTATTGTTTAAAATTGTTATTTCTTTGTTTGAACAAAGTGCAGCATAAATAGAGATCATCTATATTCATATTGCAATACATGTATGTGTTTTCAATCAGTGTGAGAGTTTTTAACATCCAATGAGTTTGCATAAAGATTGTATAAAATATTTATGTATTTATCATTCAATAATAGGGAGAGGTTTGATAAGTTGACGGATCAATTCTTTTCGGTCGACCTGTTCGGTTATTTCCCATTCCAACCAATGATCCACAACTGGTTCATCATGGTGTGTGCTATCTTGTCTAGGAAAGTGCATAAAAGATCCCTTGCTGTTATTCGGTAAAAGTGTTCTATGTGGTAGCAGCTGGTCATAATATAACCATGGATTTGACATCCAATAACCGCTGATTAATAATCAATATGTTCCAGTGGTGGCTTTAAACAAACTAACTTTTATCTTTATCTTTTGTCATTCAATATTTGCCGTACTGGGGTGTCGTTAATCATTCATTCATTCATTCATTCAGTCATTCAGTCATTCAGTCATTCAGTCATTCAGTCATTCAGTCATTCAGTCATTCATTCAATATTGGCAGCAGTGGTATTGAAATTCCCTTCAAACTTCTTTATACTGGATATGCTAAGTACTAGCTAGACTTGCTCTTTAGTGCAGTTAGTTTAAGTGAACTATAGTAGACATTTGCCTTCAGGGTATCTAGACATGTGGGTGGTAATTAAATACAGGGTTGCTCGCATTATATACATTTAGTAAAAGTTATGTACATGTAATCGGAAAGTAGGTTATGCCAAAAAACTTTGCATGAACTATTTTGGTTTGCAAATAACTTATTTCTACAATTGAAATTGAAGCCACAATGCCTAGATAAAAAAATTAATCATTAATTCAATATTACACTATACCCGGTAATATGAATTATTGTATTTATATTCTTATCATTTTGTGAAAAAAACATCGTATTCACTCAAAATTGCTTCCATCTGAAAATTTTGAAATATTCGATATATATTAACAACGGTTTGCTTTATCAAGACTACCAGGTGGGTCTAAAACTCCGTCTTTTGCTCCAAAAATACTGAAAATAATAGTGAGCTAAAAAAAACTGTTTTAATCCATATTTCGTTATATTTACTCTTATTTACATTTGAATTATTGTATATACTTGATATATTTTTCCTCTCATTTTAAACTGCTTTTCCCTTATCAACACTATTTTGGTGTTCTCAAAACATGTTCAAAGTACCTGTTCCCACTCCGGGCGGTAAACCTAATGGCTTTACACCAAATATGTTTTAAAATAACTTTATTACAAGGGACAAAACTGTTTTCTAACAATGTTTTTTATGCCAAAACATCTCGTATGTGAAGATTAAATCTTTAAAATGATTTCAAGCAACTACAAACTTCTGGGCTTCTATAAACGCATAATATGTTGAATATGGTACATTTGTGTTTCTGTTATGGTATGTTACATGTATATGTTAATGATGTGTATTTAGGATGGATATTTTCTTTATTTAACTTACTTTCTGTTGATTATCCAGCTTTAAAGGATATTTGTATTACAGAGTTTAATATTCTTTGTAAACCGGCTATTAATGGGTAGTGATAATCTGTATTATTATACCTTTAAACCATACCATTGAATTTAGTACATAATAGAAATGGGAGTGTTTTCCTCCTTTTCTATCAAACATTTCTGAAAAACAAATTTCTTTGTTGCTAACACCCAGCTTTATGTGTTATGGATGTGCTATATAATCATAAGCCACAAAATGATCTATAGCTTTACTTATGATGATGCTTTCAATTATTCTACCCGTCAGCAACATTTGGTTCACCCGTTAAAGATCATTTGTTACAGCTATTTACTGCAAATTCATGGCCTCACAGTTATCCCACCTGACTTTTCAATATAACAAAAGTCTTATCCATTTTCCACTAGACTAAATCAGAAAATTGCTGCACATTCAATGGTTTGCTTCATGTTACATTAGGTAACTACTTGCTAGGTAATTGTTAAGATTTACATCTGTGATGTGACACTGTAGACACTGATTCAATGAAGGTCAGAAGTAGGGAACTACTCTTCCAACGACAGATTAAAGATGATCAACTCTTTACAGAGGGCAAAAGAAGTTAAAGGGATCCAATCACTTACCATTTTGGTGTGAAAAGTGCGACTTGACGACAGAGTGAAGTGAGTTGTACCCGAATTCACTTGCATATAAACAGAAGAAGAAAACATTGTGCTTGTTTATCAACATACTGGTAATTGCATAGATATTTATTATATATATATGATTATAAACATCAACAGAAATGTCATAACTGCAATAAACATTTAAATACAAAAACATTCTATACAGAAATAACCCAGTAAGCATTTCTTTTCACTCGGTCATACAGTGAACTGACGAATGAGTTAGAATTCCAACGCACATGTAAAAGAAGAAACATACATGAATATCCCAATAACCAATCAAAAACATTGCATGTTCTGAAATTACCATAACATATAACAAACAAAAATAATTTTATTGTATAGATTTTGACAAGACTGAGCCTGTCATTGCACTATGTATGGTGTGTAATTTTATCTGGCTGATCAAGATAGTGTGTGATGTCTTTCAGATATACATTTAGTACTATAAGAATGAACAGATAACCCATGGATGTGTATTTAATTGCAATGGGTTTGTAAACTTTGACCTACAGATAGCATTTCATAAAGTTATAACTTGTCATTTTGAGAGCATTGATGTTAAGTAATCACCAATGGGTAGCCTGATACATAGAACATTAGTATCTGTGGTTGTTGGGTGCAACATGATACAGCAGTTTAAGTGTAGGGATACAGTAAGGCAATCCTTTCTTTAACAAGACGTTTTCATTCAACTTGTGGAAATTTGACCTTTAGGCTATACTTTTGTTAGAACTGTGAAAGCGATGCAAATCCAGATTGATGATGTCTGGATTTTAACAGGGACTGTCTAAATAGATCCAGGAATATTCAGATGGATCAGTAAATGTCTGAATAAACAGGGAATTTCTAGATGGATTTGTTAATGTCTGAATAGATCAGGGTGCATCTGGATAGATCCGGGAATGTCATGATAGATTAGAGACTATCTAGATGGGTTAGGAAATGTTGATTGTTTGATCAGTGGATGTCTAATTAAATCAAGGAATGTCTAGAGAGATCTTTGGATATCTGAATAGATTGATCAGGGAATGCTTGGTTATGCCAGATAGATCACCATATTATGATAGATCAGGAAATGTTTGAATAGATCAGGGAATGCCTTGATGGATCAGTAGATATCTGAACATTTAGTTTGGGGACCATCAAAATATATAATGAAATATCTTGATAGATTGGAGACTGTCTGGATAAAGCTATAGATGTCTGTTCTCAGCATCTTTAAAAATAGATTAAAATGTGTGCTGACAAATTGTTCGATATAAATATACCGTACATGTTTATTACCTACAAGGTTCAGCATAAGGAGGTTCATATTTATTATTCATCCTCTTCGTTCGTTGCACTAGATTTGTGTAACGATTGGCTGTCTCTTTCTGATTGGCTGTCATAAGAGTACATTTATATCTGATTGGCTTCTTTCTTCATTCGTGCATTTACTACGAGTTTAAGAAAAATCGAAAAATCTTAATTGAGATGTAAGCTTATTAAGTAAAGTTAAAAACTTAACAAAGTCCTACACTGTCCACAAAGGAAACAGAGATATACGCTAAAGCAGAGACATCATTAACGTAACAAAATTCCCAATTTTACTATATAATGCAGCGTTAAAAATCTGTTTTGATTTCCTAATGACGTAATCGCATGGTTTGGTTCCACAATGACGTCATCAGCTGCCAACCTGGCGATGGTCATATCCATGTCGGCAATGAAGTGTTGGTTTGTTAATACGTGCTTATTTCTACGGTAATAACCAGAATATTACATTCGTGTCCATGTCAGACGATGTTTACGACACTCGTGCCTAAATTATCATATTTCCTTCACTCTCGCTCGGGAAATATGATAATTTAAGCACTTGTGTCGTAAACATCGTCTGACATGTACACTCATATAGTATCCTATATATGTATATAGATATACATGTACATGTACATGTATATCACAAGGTTAATCTTGTCTTTTGGGAAATGTAAATATTAGTAGGCCTAATCATGTTTTAATGTATTCTATTTTCAGTTCACATGTGCATGTTTGTATCTTTATCGCTGTAGTTGTACATAGCATCAGCTTACATTTTGCTATTTCAAACACATGTATATGTAGGCCTATATACATGTATGATGAATTACAGATTTCAATAAATTCTATTAATAGCTGGTAAAATTGATACCTAAGATACTAAACATATTTTCAAAACTTTTACTTATTATTTACAGGATAAGAAAGCATGCAACTACCATGTCAAGTTTAAGAGATAAGAAAAATAGTTTTTATTTGTCACGAGATAACTAGTTGCTCTCAATATTCAGGTCATGTTTACAATACATGTATTATTTGCGATGTCATGTTGCATTTCACCAATGTCATGTTGATATGTTTTTACTATTATCTACAGATGATGGTAATGATTGTAACAATACAACCCAATGATAGTTTATGCCAATGTTGATTAATTCTCTGTGACAAATTATAATTTTTCAGTAACTAATTACAATATCTATTTCTTCGGTTACCGCTGGGTTAATAAATATGTATATTTATTTATGAACATTTAGTATTTACAAAATATAGGAAACAAAATTGTGATTTTCACAAGTAATAGTCTCAATACACTGCAAATCGCTACCCATACAATCTCTTAATAAGAATGTATCCAAGGAATATTTCAGCAAAGCCATAGCTGCATTCACTGATAAACCAGAGTGTTTGTGAAGGTTGAGTTTATCCTACCAAACTAGTATGACATATTAGTCTGTTTTTTTCTTTCACCAAAATTATTCGAACATTTATCACCATAATAACAAGATATTGAATTGCACATTATTAATTAATCAGAGATGTGTCATAATATAAAAAAACCATCTGAATGGTAAAGCATAAAATGTTATGAAAACATTCATGACTTATTTCTATTCTAATTTTTGTTTGTCTTGGTCTATTGAAGATTTTTATATCTTCATTCACCTTTCTTTGTAAGAAATGCCCTCTTGTCTAAGAAATGCAGTTTTTCTTTAAGTTTAAGTTTTGTCATGTTTTAACTTGAACGAAACTGAAGAGTATCAGTTTAGTTTTCTTAGTTCTTAAGAATCCACATGTGGTGATTAAACAACAGATTGAGAAGCACCAGATGACATCTTGTTATCATAAAAATATTATATCAAGAGGTCAGTCATAATCTGAGCTGTTTGATGGTTTAAGTAATTCTATCCAGATATGTGATAATCTTCTGATAGCTGTGCAGCATTGTTACTCCAACACAAAGGACAGTTACCAGGTATCAAAGAATATTAGGTTAATCTTACACAATAGTTTTTCAATTGTTTAATCTTATATCCCTTATGCTTATAACTTTTTAACTTTGTCCGTCCCTGTTCACCCACTCATACTGACTTATTTTTACCTGTTTAAGAAGTCTGTACGAGTTTTATTAAGAATGGCACACGGCTGAGTACATACTTGATCAAAGTTCACTTATTATCATATCAGTGTCACCAGGTTCATTTCTAATAATTTTAGTGATGTTTATAAAATTACATAATTTTATGTTGAGGAAATTTTTTCCCACATTTCACAATTTTAAAATTATATTAGATTTAAATGAAAAAATATTTCTAGGAACAGAGATAAACGTTTAAAAGTTGTGTCGAAGCATCTACTTGTTTATTTAAAAGTAGTGATTTACATCAACAGTTACCTAAAAAATAGTTTAATCGACAATGTAAAAATAATTCAATTATCAAAGGCCTGAAATGCTTGGAACTGTTTTCATCATTTATAACAAATAAATTGCTAAAAATCACAAACCAAGAAGTTTACACATCGTTTCATTATGTGGGTTAAAAAATAATGGTTCATGGTCATTAACAAATAATATCCTTGAATTCCATGCAGTGAAACTGTTTTGTCATGGTGGTTACACAACAGTAGATCTGTTATCAGCTTTACTTCTATTGTGTGAAGAGAGGGATAGTGCAGATTATGGATGTGTGGTAATTCTATATAGTTACTGAATGTATTGTTACCCCTCCTGGTTCCCTGGACAGGTCAACTGCCTAAGTAATGTTGTGGGAACTATCCTAGAGGTGTTATGGTAATTTATAGTCTTATGTCAAATTGTGTAACCATGAATTGAATTGAAGTAGCAGATTTTCCAGGAATTCAGAAGTTAATTGCATGGCATGTTATTAAAGGAGTTTTATTGTTATTGTAGATAGTTTACTGAAGGAGATAAACACAAATTACTAATGGCTCTTCAGAGTTGCTTAAAGATGATGCAATATAGTAAATCAATTTTATTTTCGGTAATTGATATCTAAGCAGATTAGCATTTTCTGTAGTAGATTCAGAGATTGACTACAGAAATACACCATAAACATGCCATAATGTAGCAGTAACAAAGTGAATGTGTATGTCTTTCGTTTGTTCACACCCTCATCCCCTCGACCTAAACCAGCTTCTGAGGTTTTAGATTTTTAACTACGCCCCTGTCATTCTTGAAATAACAAAATAATTCAACTTCAACTAGCCACCAAAAGTTAAATTAACTGGTAATGTTACCAAAATTCTGCCATAGCATGTTGAATATTGAGGGGCAAGAAGGAAAAATGAGCATCATCTTAATTTCAGGGGGCATCAACAATGTAATAAATGTCCCCTCTAATTATTGCAAGGATGCGTGGCAAGTTCCCCCCTTTCTATCCCGATGTAAACAGAACCAAAGTCTGGCAAAAATGCAAATCAACTAGTAACTAACAAAATGGGTTAAATAATCAAATAAAACCTTATGGTATTAAGCAAACCTAGCCTGATTCATGAAACAAGTCGTAATAAAAAAAAGCAATAATACTATGTGATTTATGCAAGTCTGGTTTGGACTAACAATCCTACATGTATGTACCATATGTATGCCAGAGTGTATTACATATTGTTTTAGACCTAGATTTCTACCAACTTCTATTCTTGTTATGATGTACCTGAATGCATTCATATAACTAATTATGTCTCTATGCTTTATTATAGATTAAACATCCAATTCACATAGGAGTTTGAAATTTCTATTCTGGACATGAAAAGATATTCCATATATCAACTTTGAATCATTTTATGTTGTTTATTGTATTCCTTGTTATTAATATGGTGAGATTGAAACATTTTTACATTTTGAAATTTAACCTAAAAATATACATTTAAAATTATAGGACTGTACTGGAATAGGGTGCATAATGTATCACCATGATTAGAGGTGAAATTCATGCAAAAGATTCATTGCTGATAAATAAGAGTAGTATGTGTGGCTGCATTAGGTTTATTCTTGGTTTAAACAATATTTATTCCATCTATTGTTGGCAGTCGATTGGTTGACAGACTAATGCCTATATTTATAATTAGAACCACTCCCTCCCTACATTTTAAATTTCACAATACAGAACAAAATGACAGACAACTTAATAGCAAAAATTGTCACAAATGTTAAAAGCACAAAAGCAATCTCTATTAATAAGTTTAAGAAGTACATGTATAAGTGATTGTTGGTCAATGGAAAGAGTTAAAAAGTGAGAAAATATGTTAGTTTCAAAGTTACAGATAATATTTTGAATGGATGTGAAAATAGCCATATTTTCCTACTCAGATGAAAGTAAAGTTTGTTTTATTTAACGACGCCACTAGAAACACATTGATTATAAAATCAGCGGTTATTGGACATCAGACACATGGTTATATTGACACATGTTCACAGAGGAAACCCGCTGTCGCCGCTTCATGGGCTACTCTTACCGAAAAACAGCAAGGAGTCTTTTATGTGCACTATCCCATAGACAGGATAATACACACAACGGAATTTGATAAACCAGTCGTGGATCACTGGATGAACTCAGATGAATGTAAATCACCAACTAGTAGGATATTATAATGGAAGGGAAGCTATTTCTGTATTCTGAACAAGGAACAAGGACACGAAAAGTGCTCCGCATCTTCAATAGAATGCCCACAGGCAACTCTTGAATCATATAAAAGATGACATACCAATTTGTGACAATTTAAATGACTGATGCCCATTCTAATTTGACAGTGTAATATCTATTGTATTCTATTACCATGGTAAAATTATGTAGGGACAGTTCTTGTTTCATTTATTTTACATTTGAATATGCTTAATGATGCAGCATAGCTTGGCTTGGCTAACCTTTGACATGCACATGTCCACTTAAGGTTCATGCATGCCCTCCTTGGGAATCACCTCTGACCATCTGAAGCTGCTAATCTCCTAGGGCCAGAAGCCAAGTCAAAGGCGAAGGGGACTGGGGTTGGCGAGTCAAAGGTGAGGGGATGGGGGTTGGCCGTGTAAATAATTGTGTGTTTGACATCCAATAGCCTGATTATTAATCAATGTCCATAAGTACTATAATTAAACAAACCAACTTTATCTTTATCTTGAATAAATCAAACTTTATTTTTAAAAATATTTTAAATTCTTCAACCATGTGTTGTATAATGGATAGGGTTGAAAATGTAAAGTTGACACATAAAGTGCATGCTACAATAAATAATATTAATTATTACATGTAGCAAACAATACAACATATTATTAATAATTATGATCTAATAAATGTTCCTATTTCAGCTACTTAACTAGTACCAGTACATGTAACTATACCAACTTATACATGTAGTAGTTGTAACTGCCAAAACTGGGTGCTTACTATAGATAATGTTCCTAATTCATCTACCAGTACAAATACTTATCAGCATAGTCCTGTCAGCATGAGTTTCTGAGAAATATAAGTTAATGTATTGGTTCATACATGTATGTGTATGACCTACAATATAGTTATATCCTTTGTGCCAGCTGGCAAGAGTACACTTATGTCAACAACTGTGACCAAGTATATGATCATAATTATGTACTTTACTAACATTATTTTAATAATAATAATTGTTAATACAATGGATTTTACCTGTGTATATCTTCGTACAGAAATGTTTGGCATGAACTAATAACCCTATGTTCCATTTAAACTCGATATGAATGGATGAATGGGATTGTTTTCAACTCTAATTTTATACTATAGATGTTACAACTCTATTCAATACGCTCCAGTCGTAATTGAATGTTAGAATTTGGACTGCGGAAAATGATCTGTTATTGGAATGTTTATATACCTGTGAAATGTTTTACAAACATATCAGGCATTTTAACTGAGCATTTTCATTTACCAGTATCATTCATTTTTCATATCCATGCATATTCTAATAAGCTAGTCTTCATGACTCAAGATCACTACAAGAGTATTTAACTCTACTACAAAACTTTATTGGGCAAGTTGTATGCCAAATACAGTCCAACCTGTCTTAAGCAGCTACTTAAGGGAGTAACAAAACTATTCCTCTTAAGATAGGCGGCTGCTTATTACAGGTGGCCGCTCAAGCAGATTGTCTGTACATGGGCCGTCTACAGCCGTTATCATAGAGTCTGGAAAAGGTTAGACACTATAGAAACATTCAACAGTTGATCAACCAAATGACTATTTTACAGTCTGTCTCCAGTCTATCGTTACTTGTTTTGCCAATAGTCACATAACCATCTCTGTTTGGTGTAGGAGTTTTGTTTTGGAAAATGCTAGACTAATTGTTTTGATTATTCTGCATAATGGGGATTAATCCCCTATACTAGCTGTGGATCTCAGAGCTCTAGACGTTTTCAACTAAATTCTTGTCTGTGTAATACCTGTACAATGTTTAACATGCCTGTTCAAACAATATTTAGAGCTCATAAAATGTAGTCATCCGTCCTTAATGACCACAAATGTCAGTTCTCGTGGATGGCCTTTTAAAACGGATTCGTCTAATGGAATTTACTTTTTCCTTTGACTTCTGCTTGTAGTTGTACTGTATTGATATACATCGATCAATTGGAATTGTATAAACAATCATCGATATTGGTTTTGCAACATGTTCTATTTGTAGTAGTATTTATTCAAGTCTTGTTTTCTCATAATGCATTTGCTTGTATCAATAATCCATTGACATAATTCAGACATACTGTTCTTCAAGAGCTTTTGTTTGTTGTGGTTAAATGATCTATGTGCAAGTATTCAACTACTTGTAACTTTGTAAGTTGTACTTATAGTGGTCCCAGACAGCAGTATTAGGGTTTTATTCACCGCTATGTACTGCTTTGAAGACATCGTCAATTATTCCCAGACCATAAACTTGCCACAACAGTTACTTGTTCATGGCTGTAACATCCCCTTTGGTGATTGCCAGTAATCAAAGTAAGGCCTGAAGCTTCTTCCTGGTTAAATTAACACTTACGTGTTAAAGGCACAATGTTTAGTTTTAAGATGTACCTGCCATATGCTTGCACATTGAATGCCATTTGTAACATATTTTGGTTAATGGAGCATTTTGTGTTACTAATCTTCCAGATCAGTGAATGGTATATCAGTAGGCAGAGTTATCATTTGGCTTTCACGCGATTATGCTGTGCCAAGTGATTAGTATAATAACAGCTTTGGTTGTGCCATCTGGTGTCATCAGAATGTTCCTTCGACTACCTTGTGCTAGGTTACCAAAAAAAGTGTCTTTATACATGACTCTAGGTGCTCTGGTTAGAAAGATAATTTTTAAAGATGACGCCAGTGGCCATCTTGGATTTTGCCCTCTGGCAAAAAATGCCGGGATTTTTGGGAGGGACCTGGGGGCTAATTTTATTATAGAAGGTTTATAGAAGTCAAATCAGTCGTCAAAACACTTTAGCCAGAGAATGGTCACGGAAGTTAGGTTTTGGACCCTACTATACGCTACACTGGCTGATATCTGAGCTGTGCAAACCGTATGTTGTGTTATAATTTATTAGCACTGGTTCACATTTGAACAGCGCATGGGAATAAATAATTATACTGTATTACATACAATACACTGGCGGACATTTGCACATGCACCGTTAGGGAAATGTAAAAGCTTGATTTATTTAATTGGAATAATTAGTGTCTGTTATGATTTATCAAACTTGAACAATTTATCGGTATAGACCCAAGAGGCTTCCATAAACATCCCATATGGCAGCAGAATTGCTGGATATCGTCTGATAAATAACCATTATTTACGTGTGTTTGAATCTATGTGACAAGAATAAACGTTTTGAGCATCGATTGCGACAATGAAATCAGACAACCCGCGGAGCCAAGACCAATTTACGTTTTCTAGCACGCAGCTGAAAAGATAATGTCTGCAATAAAATATTGAATCATATTCGTAGATGAATTTGAAGGAAATAAACTGGAATAATATATCAGTGAGCGTAGCAACAGCGCAATGCATGACGTGCTCAGTAGACTATTGTTGTGTATTGTAGTGTTGTTTTTATAGATAACGATAGACAATACAACTCTCAGAATGTTTTGATGCTTTTCATTAGTCAAGTTCACACGGACGATAACAGTTGACTTCGACATCGATTGCTCGATTGGACGTATCTATGCGTGACGTAGTCTGAACCATGGGCGTCACGTGGTGGGGGACAGTGGGGACATATCCCCCCACTTTATGGAGTTGGGGGGACTATCATGCAATGGTCCCCCCACCTTTTAGTATAAATAACACAAGTTCCCCCCCCCCCCGCACTTTTCTTTAGAAAATTACGCCCATGGTCTGAACCCGGGGGAGGGGTGGTGTAGTATTCGAATATGAACCTAGGCGACCCTGGGACACGGGCTGGAAAAAAACATTGAAAACTACATGTATATAAATTCTCTAAAAGCAAAACGCATTGCGGGGTATTCCGAATAGGAGCCCGAGAAGTCAGATTTACACCCAAAACGAGTTCTAGAGTAAGCCTACCGAGTATCTCCTTCTCATCTTTAATGAGGAAAATTTTCGAGCATACATATAGGGTGGGAGCGGGACGTACAATGTAGTCTAGAGGTAGAATGTCTGCCTGTGGCGGGATGGATCGAGGGATCGATCCTCCACAGTGCAAAACATTTTATGAGCTATTTTCCGTTCCAGCCAGTGGTACACGGACTGGTTTTTCAAATGCCGTGGTGTGTGCTATCCTGTCTATGGGATAGTGCACATACAAGACCCCTGGCTGTTTTTCGCGAAGAGTAGCCCATGAAGCAGCGACAGTGGGTTTCCTCTGAGA
>JAULBR010083248.1:0-12729 GCA_032355825.1 Melanodrymia aurantiaca
ACCATTGTATATATGTTTCCTCATATGCCGTAGATTACGGCCTGAGTGTAATAAATTCTTGTCTTGTCTTGTCTTGAAAAAACAGTAAGGGTTCTTTTATGTGCATTATCGCATATATAGACAAGATGGCACACAACACGGAATTTGATAAACCAGCCGGGTATTACTCGCTGGAACGGAAAATAGCTCATAAAATGCTTTTGCACACACATGGCGGGTCGATCCTTCGAACCATCCCGCCACAGGCTGACATTCCAAATCTAGACTACATTTCGCCTCTTAAACAAGGGTAACATCAGTATGATGTAGTACCGTTGATGTACCAAAGACGGTCTCCCACCCCAATGAGCATCGATGTGGCGTTTCGAATTAGAAATTAATTCTCAATGCGCATCGAAACGGTTAAAAATGGTTTGAACGATGAGGCATGAACTGATTGCTATCATATGACCTCATTTTTGTATGACGTCATATTTGCACTGACGTCTGGTTATCTCGACAACATGCGAGCCGTGATTGGTGCATGGTCGAACGAAGGGATTTTACCAGCATAAACATGACATCATAACCGTACTGAACAGAATCATTTTCTGTTCAACGTTCACACACGCACGCACGCACTCACACACGCACGCACGCACGCACGCACGCACACGCACACACAAACAAAAACAAACACACACACACATACACACAAACACACACACGCACACACAAACAAAAACAAACACACACACACACACACACACACACACAAACACACACACACACATGCACACACAAACAAAAACAAACACACACACTCATACACACACACACACGCACACACACACACACACACACACACACACACACGCACAAACACACACACACACGCACACACACCGACATTCATAACCGAATTGTGTGTGCAGTAACCACCACTACAGACAGGATAGCACACACCTGTCGTGGATGACTGGTTGGAACGGGAAATAACCCGAGTCCCATGAGGAGGATCGATCCTAGAACCTACCAATGCGTGCCAGGTCGGCTTCCCGAGTCTTTCTGTTGTGTCATCCATCATGTCATCGGAGATGCAAAATTGATAAGCAAACTGAAATGTAAAGTAAAGTTTGTTCTATTTAACGACGCCACTAGAAACACATCGATTATAAATCAGCGGTCATTGGACGTCAGACGCATGGCTATATTGACAAATGGTCACAGAGGAAACGCACTGCCGCCACATAGGACCTGTTGAGTTATTTCCCTTTTCAACCAGTGATCCATGACTGATCCATCAAAGGCCATGCATGGTGTGTGCTATCCTGTCTATGGGAAAGTTACTCAATGAGTTCCACATGTGTCGTTAAACAAATAAACTTTATCTGTAGATTAAACCGAATCTGAGTATTTCCTGAACAATAGTCACACATCTCACATTGCAGACTAACAGCACTCTGAAGTACCTAGGCCTTGCACACAATAAGCTGGAAGAATACAGCGCCAAATATTTCAGAGACGCCATCATTGAAAACGAGTCACTGGAAACGCTGGATATGAGCTGGAATCATTTTAACACAAAAGGAGCGGTCTATCTTGCAGAGGGTCTACAGGTGAGTCGGGTCGTAAGGGTTTTACAGGTCAGTCAGGTCGTAAGGGTCTACAGGTGAGTCGGGTTGTAAGGGTCTACAGGTGAGTCAGGTCGTAAGGGTTTTACAGGTGAGTCATGTCGTAAGGGTCTACAGGTGAGTCAGGTCGTAAGCACATCAAGTTAGACAAGTCAAACCTTTAATTTCCACTGACTTTGCACTTTCTTAAAAGTGCTTAAATTATTAGATATTATTCTATATAAAATGTTTAAAGCCTGGAACAAATGCTTTGTTTTTTGCAGCCTTCAATGTTTAATGTTGAAATATCATGTTCTGATTTCTATATTATACATAAAAACTAATTATTTACACACACAAAAATGTATTTGCGACAGTTCTTTAAATCTTTAAATCTGTTCAGTGATGGCTTTCAATGTTTTCTATTTGGTAGAGACAAACCTTAATTGGTTCAAATGTCGATTTAATTTTCTTGTATAAACAGATTATTTTTAACTTGCAGGAAAATGTTCGCTTGAAAACGTTTGGGATGGCAATGGCGGGAGTAGGAATAGCTGGTGCCATGGCCATAGGCAAGGCTTTAAAATCCAACAGAACATTGCAAGAGCTCGACGTAAGCTTTTGCCGAATCCCAGTAGAGGGAGAACCATACATCAGCGCTGGTTTAGCAGAAAATGATGTTCTCCAGGTTCTAAAGGTGCGCCGATTTATTATTTTGGCAATATTTCTTTATTTTCCTGATTCTAGTTATCGGCCATATCATTCTGTTGTCTTGACTTCGGTGTCTTCATGTATATACATGTATCACCATCTGGCCACTTTTATCAAGTAGCCACCTGTCTCAAAACCATCTTTCTGTTCTTCTGATTTCATCATACTTAGTACAATATGACCTCTATTAAGCAGCCAAATGTATCTATATTAATTATATTTCAAATGCTTTACTTTGTATTAATTTTATATAAATTGTATCTATTCATATTAATTATCTAAAAGAATTATGTTAAATGTATGTTTAGATTGGGTTTAACCCACTTGATGCTAATGCTGCCATGAAGTTGTTGGAAGCCTTGGATAAGAATGAAAGTAGTGAGATCAACTGTATAGACATCTCAGTAAGTATGCAGTAAATACATTACACATTATATCAGGGGTGGGGAAATGACAGATTGTGCCGGTCATTGACCGTTTGACAAACCCTGTGACCGGAATTATTTTTGAAAAACGGGTTTGTCCTGGTCACAATATTTTAGTTAAAAATAAAACAAATTCAGTAACTTTTACTGTTTTTTAATGATTATAAATGTTATTGATATCCTACCAGATTTTTTTTGGTTAAATTGTTTTTTAAAATTGAGACTGGAAAATTAATTGCACCTTGAGATAAAAAGATAAAGTATTTTTAATGACACAACTAAGAGAACATTGCAGTGATGTCGGAGCAGTATTTTTAAGTTGAGGGGATGACGGCCAATGATAGTGATCGTTATCAAGCAAGGCTAAGTATGCTTGAATTTTGAAGAAAAAAACTGCATTGATTAATTATCAGCTCTTCAATATTAAAGACTCTGACTCACCAATTTTGGGGGGAACATTTCCACTCTGCTGCCTCTGCAAATAATAGCAGTGATCTTAGAAGGGTTCTAACTTTTTGTTTGCGTATTTTGGCAATGCATTAGTATGACATAAACAGAGCAATTTTACGTTATATAATGACATTTTCATATTTCTGTTGATTTTCATAATCATTTAATAATAGTATACAATTATGTAAGACTTAAAGCTTATTTGTATACAACTCGCTTTACTTCATCTTAACAGAAATTTAATTATTTATTATTAAAACTGACAGCTTTACTTGAGACCAACTACCGGTATGTTTTATTAATGTAATACTCTTAACATTTTATATTACAGTCAAACCTGCTTGAGCGGCCACCTGTATTAAGCAGCCACCTGTCTTAAAGGGTCACATTAATATTCCACCAAATCATCAATATTAGTGCATTATGACCTGTATTAAGCAGCCACCTGGCTTAAGAGGCCACTTTTTGTTACTCCCTTAGGTGGTTGCTTAAGACAGGTTTGACTGTATTTTACATTATTTTACGGATTTGACCAATTGTTCATATTTTGTGTCTTTGCAGAATGTTATAGTAAAAGAAAACTTTATAAAACTTCAACAGAAACTGCAAGAAACGAGAGGAATCCGAGTGATATCAGAGGGAATGGTTGTAGGTCCTACAAAACATAGGAAATCTTTTGAGGAAATGGTGTTATTTCGCCAGGATCCTGTTGGACAATTTAAAAAATATATTGATGAATCGGGCCAGCATGCAATGGACATTTTCGCTCATAACGACTCAAAGTGTGTCACAAAAAAGGAGTTTAGAGATATTATGAAGGTATTTATTATATACATCCCATCATAAATACATCCAATTTGATGAATGTGTTTAGAGGTATTATAGAGGTATGTAGTATATTCAACTATTAAAAATACATCCAACGTCATGTGTGTTAGAGTTTAAAGATTATTCACGGTATTATAGTACATGTACATGTAAACAACATAATAAATACACATCTAATGTGTGTCACAAAAGAAGTGTTTAAAGATACATGTGTTATGAAGGTATATATTACACCCAATAAATACATCCAATTTCTCTTATCTTTCAGTCAAGCAATCTCGACATAACAGATGATCAAATAGATATTCTGATGTCAAAATTGAATGTTTTTGGACTGCTGGACATCGGGTATGTATAAATTGTCATCAGTGGAATAAGCAAACGTATTAGATGATAATGATGTAACAATTAGCTGCTTTGAATGGTTTATGAATGAATGAATGAATGTTTTACGACACACCAGCACGAAAAAATACATCGGCTATTTGAATTGTTTCTGTGTCATTGGATTAATAGCAGCAAGCTAGAAAACCATTATTCCATTTGCAAATACTGTTTACGCCACTAACTAGTACAAACTGTTATTCTTATATAATACATGTCTAATAATTACAGTGTGGATAAAAATATGTTTGTTTTGACACTGCTGCATTAGGCACATACAGGTTTAGTTACCTAGTGCCATCATACTGTGAAACAGGTAATATTTGCATGTCTATAATTTTCACTATTGTCGCATTAAATTTTTTTCATTTAAACACAAAATTACAATCAAGTGAATAATTACTAGCAATGATAACCATTAAAACGACAACAGAGATGTTTTTGCGACAAGAAAATTACATATTGTGATCAAATAGTTCTTTTTTTAAATCGTAAAAATTTATGGCCACAAATATTACCCATTTGACAGTAATTGGGACTAAAATAAAATGGTCTGTTTTAGAAGATTTGTGGGTTTTGCCTGCTAGTTTGATATAAATTTGTCGATTAGACCTAAAAAAAAAATGTCTTTCCAGTTTTCCGACCGACCCTAATTTTATGCCACAACCATATTTTTTTTTTAACAAAAACAAATATTGTGAAAAGAGAAAAATTTTAACGGAAAAAAATACATTTTCCAATCTACCTACTATTTTTTTCAAGGATGAAATCGGAAGCACAAATTAAATTTGTCTAGGCCTTAGTTTAGCCCTGTGCAATATGGGTATGGTTAACATATAACAATGTGCGCAGTACCATTAACAATAATTATGCCGAGCTGACATACCGGTACATTTCTATTTAATATATTTATTTTTCGTTTTCTTACACATTTTTTTTCTTTGCAACATTACCATTCCTTAGACTGCAATTAAAATGATGACAAGATATAGCTTATCATTGTGTATTCATGTTTCAGGTATCTGATTGGACAGTTAAATAATATGGATCCTTCATCAGATGACATTTCAGGAACCTGATTGAACATATCTGTGGACTCTTTAAATTACCAGATGCATTGTAAACTGTTAAAATATATTGCAATGGCAATATGACATGCAGATGTTTTTACAATATTACCAGAGTAACATAAAGATTCATATCAATTATTGAAGAAAAACTGCAGAAAGAATATTGACTTTTCCAAAAATTAATCACAATTGTAAAGCAATTTCTTGCAACTATTTCTATGAAATGCATCAGTGGTACAAGGCATTTATGAGCCATCTGGAGAATTTATGGACAGGTGTATCTGAAGTGCTTTTTAGAGACAAATGGTTATGTTACATATATAGACAAATAAAATGTTCTATGCTTCATGCTGGTTTCTATCTTCTTATACAGTAGAAATGGCTTTTTACTAATTTAGGTAGGCTATATATTTTTTATTTTTGAATTTCAGAAAAATTACCAAAGATAGTGTTTTATGTCAAACATTACATTAACAAAAATATTAATTAAAGAAGTTTCATTTCGAGGGCCACAGAAGCATTAGGCTGTTTTGTGGACATTGTTGACAGATTCAAAACAGATACCACATTTTTGTATTTATTGTATTTGTAAGACCTTGTTTGTTTATATTTTTGTACAAATAAAGCATTCATTATAACTGTTATCAGAATTGGTTTATATTTTTGTTTCTGAATATTTGTTTTCTACTCCTTTTTTCTCAAATGCGAGCAATTAAGGTATCGAAAATGGCGTAATATGGGTCCCAGAACAAAATCTAGAAATATACATACATTGTATTTATAATAAATAAAGATAAAGTTTGTTTAATGAGACCACTGGAACCATGATTATACATCATCGGTTATTGGATGTCAAATGCATGATACTTACTCAGAGGAAACCCGCTGCAGACACATAATTATGCTACTCGTCTTCAAATAATGGCAAGGGTCTGAATTTGCAAATAAACAGAAACGATAACACTGTTCTTGTTTATCTATATAATTGCATACATTTATTATATGATTATAAACAGAAATTTCAAAATGACATTATATTACGTAAAATTGGTCTCCAACATACGAATTGATTGCCAAAACATGTTCCTGCAGAACATTTTTTTAAAGATCACGCTGAGCGGAAATGTTTGGCACGAAACATCGTGATAGTCTTTGATGGCTTATGGTGATATCACTTTAGTCACATCAAATGTACACAAGTATGATTTTAATATACGAAGCGATGGAGGCTGTTGAAAAGTTTTAAGCTTTGTACGACCTTGAAAATGTTAATAATGATTGACTATTTCTCAATTTATTAGACAGGAACTATAATGAATAATATACTACATAAAAAAATATATGAACTTTTTTATTGCACATAAATTGGCACATTTACAAACCATTCATTCCATTGCAATGTAACCAGGGGTGTGCGATTTTCAAATGCAAATATTCAGTACGTAGTTTACATCCAACAAAACAAAAACAACAGCCATTCTCTCCAACATGATAGTCACCAACATGATAGTCATATTAATGATATAATACAATCAGATTCAAATAAGAGCCTTTTTGCATTCAATAGGGCGAGCGATCTGGAACTATGTGACTGGTACCGATCGTGTACTATCATATCACATTAATTTAATGTTAGATGCAAACACCGGTGACAACACATTTAGTCTCAGTAGCAGAACACTTGCCCTATTGAATGTAAGGCTGATTAACATCTAGAAACTTATAAAGGATCACATCTAAAGACCTATAAGGGGTCATATGTGGTTTAATTTTAAAATCAGTCACATCTTAACAACGTCTCTTACTGAAATAGAAATTCTGATAACCCAATAAGAAAACATTTACATATAATTGTCTCAAGATGTTGGTTGGTGGTGGGTGTTGTCTATGCAACAAGACTATTGATCCTCAATTGAACAAGAATACCACCAAACTTCGGTTAACTGAAATTAATCATACTTCATGGTCATCCCAAATGCCTTTCTAGGTAACCAAATTACCCCCACCTCCTTCCCAGTGTTCAAAATCAGATTAAATCTCACCATTAGAGGTACATTATCGTTTATATATACTTCTATTCTCTTTAACATGAAGATACTGTGTATAATAATGATAATTTAATACATGTGATGTTCTGTCAATATTTGACAAATTACATGTATATATTTCTTTGATTTAGTATTTTCAAAGTTATGAAGTGCATACAATATTGATTACTACTTTATTTGTGAGACATGGAACCCAAATTCTGGTAATATAAGGACAAGAAGTGTTTTTTTATATATATAAAATCATTTAATAAATTTATGCTTTTTCAGATATAAAAAAAGAACATCGTTTTTGTTTAATTTCTGGCCACAACAGAACCTATAAATGCACAATGAGACGCGTTCTCTTTAAATATGCTATGATTGACTCCAGGGTCATTCACTTTCACTCCAAAACATTCATCAAATTTATAAACAATATAAATAGTTCTTTGATTTACTGGTCACACTTCTAAGTGCATCACCTTCAAAATGACAATACAAAGGTGACTTGTCACATTGTCCCTCATCAGGTTTACTTTAATAATAGGCAATATAGTTTAAAATTTGTAATGTGCAGGAAAGATTCATACAAATTATTACTTACTTGGTGCAAAACGTGTGTGCATATATGTAATACAAGTATATAAAGTATCATTTTGTGCATTGCAAATTATAGTTATTCTTTAAATAAGTTCAGTGCAGTGACTATGAAGGACTGTCTAGCTGTGTGAATGCACAGACAGGTTGATAACAACGATGTATGATAACATTGATTATTAATCATCCGCTATTCGATATCAACACATGGTCTCAGAGGAAAGTACTGCTCCCACATAGGTTATTCTTACCAATTAACAGCAAGGGGTCTTTTATATACACTTCCCCACAAACGGGATAATAAACATCACTGCCCTTCATGTAACATTAATTAATTACTGGTTGGAATAAGAAATAACCCAATGAATCCACTGAGGAGAATAGATCTTTCAACCTCGCCAACCTGTGTTGGTCACACTTACATTGAGGTACAACTCGTTCCCAACCCGGTATGAAGAACAGTCCCGATGAGTAAGTGCACTCACAGGAACAAGTGGTTTAAACAATATTTTATTACCAAATTTGTGTTGGTTTGGGATTGGCCAACAGGCAAGTGCCTATATACAGGAACAAGTAGATATCAACCCATAACAATAGAAATATTTTACAATTGAATCATATTTTCTATATTTATCTGGGACACGAGCACTTCACATCCAAATTCCTCAAGGATAATTACCAAAAATTGGTATAATGGTTTTTTGATTTTGGGTTGTCATAACCATTCCAGTCATTGATGGGAACAATACTAAAATATGATATCACAAATTGTAAACATGACGACACATATTTAATAGAACTAGTTTTCATCTTTATTTTTAGATGTCAAATGTTTTAGAAAGCGTTTCACAAAAAAACCGACTGAAGTAACAAATAAAGTATTAAACTCGCTATCATGTATTATCAAGTTTAAGTCCTCATGAAGTCATTTTTATTTCTAGTCACTTGCTAAAGCTCGTGACAAATCAAAATGATTTCACTTGGGATTTAATTTGATAATACAGTGTAGCTTGTTTAATGTCCTCTATTTCTCATTCAAAGAGATATATCATGGCTTGACGTCATAAGCTTCAATCAAAAATCTGTCTCCACATATAGCGATGCCAATGCTCTTTCCCAAGGGAGGTTACATACAAAATATTATCACACATCTCAATTCTCCTACGTGTAAAACATTTAAGGTAAACATTTAACAATAATACATAAATTTCTGGTAACATAGTAACTTTCCAGACATGGATTTCTGATGCTAAAATGCTAATACATGTACAATGTTAATAAAAAGTCCTATTTTACAAATGATTCCTTTTCGTTGGGCAAACCTATTAATGAAATTCATTAGCCTGTAATATTTCAACGTTCTGTTACATATTTGTTCTAACCTAGTAATCAGCATCTTCGCTAGCCAAGGTGTACCATTCTGTCTAGTAATAGACTGGTTTAAATGGAGTCTATTAATAGTTCTAAAGTACCGTGGCTAGCCAAGATGAGTAATCGGATGACTATTTAAAATATCAAAGATACATTCTTTAATTAATAATTACACACTAAAATATGTACCGAGTACAACACTAATGTAAGTGACATTTGTCTACAGACATTTTTTTTATAGAAATATGAATCCAAAATATCACTAATTTGTTATTCTCCATTTAACATAAAAGCATAGAAAAAATTACGGTCGTAACATTATGGAAAGTTTGACACACTTCTTTCTTACTATTCTAACGAACTTAATTGGTAAGATAACTGTGACTATAAAAGTACAATTGATACATGCTAATGAGTATCTTTAAGAGGAATTACCCGTACAAACAGATGCAACTAAATGGTTTAAAATAGCTATGCACATTGTAAAATAATTCTTGATATTGCTGGTGAAATGATACATTTTCAACTCACTATTAAAAGTGTGTTAAAAATTTCAATGACTTCACTCGGATGACCAAAAACAGAGTAAAACATTACTCTGCTCTAGCACCACAATGCATCTAACAATAGGTACATTCATAACACACATTTGTTTAATAAACAACAGCAAATATATAATAAAATATCCTAAACCTTCTCTCATTTGTTTTACCCAGTATTACATATTCAAACAGGAAAAATGACAATGGTAACAATCATAATGGAAGCAAAATACAACATGGTTTTGTTAGTTCGGGAAGAACTTGATCATCAATAGAAAGTTTTAAAACAAGATCTAACATAAAATATAACAGATGACGTTAATAACAGACAGATGTTACACTGATGCCTATTACCTGTAGCACCTGGTTACCCACATCTGACAGTTGTACGCCTTGAATACGCACGGGCAGGAGGAAATTCAGTAAACGGGTACTAGTAATTCAAAATATTTTATGTAACATCATTATCATTCTCCAAAACGTTATTGGTGCTTTCGATGTTTCAAAAATGAGAAAAGTAGTCAGCGACACACAGACACTGAATTGAATTGAATTGAATTGAATTGAGTACATATTCTGTGTGTGATAAAAGTAGTCGGTGACGATGTGTACAAAAGTGATTCTCACATCAAAGTGACACAGAAGTGAATCGAGGCAATCACTTTGTACATATCCTGAGGGAGAGGAAAGTAGGGAGAGGAAAGTAGTGGGTGACAACGTGCACACAAGTGATACTCATATCACACACATCCCGAACTGAATCGAGACTGTCACTTCACACATTCTGTGTATCAGAGAGAAAAGTAATCATTAATGACGTTGCACTCAGAAGGAATACTTATGTCAAAATAACCCACACTTTAAGAAGTGAATTGAGTCCATCACACTTTGTACAATCTTTAGCAAATGCACTCGGATTTGGTAGACACACAAATGTGTCAGGGCAGGTTAAATACTTGTGAGGGTAATTTTTTTAATTATGCTAACAGAGAAAGATACTTGTCAATATTAATCTAAAAGGAGGCATACAAATATTATTTCAAATTTACAAGTAACAATATTCATAGAAATCAGACTAGTAACTTTCAGGAGTCATATTTTTTACAATCAACTTACAATATATTATAATTACATGTATCAGAAACTTTAAAAAATGTACAAACTGTATGGCACACTTCAACAAGTAAAACTGAACAACAACTATATAACATAGAGGTACTCACCAAGTGTCATGATATTATAATTCATCCACGAGTGTTGATAAATTATGATATCACAGGACATGAGTGGGGTATTCTTTTTATAATTAGGATGATTATTAACAGAAATTAAATGGAAATTAACGTTTGCAATGTTTGGTTCAAAGGCATATTGTTATAACTGCTGCAACAATGTTATGTCAGGTTTCTTGGCAACAAGCCTAAAAAACAGTCTGTAGACTAATCAAGATGATAAGAAGTGATATCTCATATCGTACGAGATATCACAAATTATTAGGTCAAAGATATCACCTGCAAAAGCTTCAACTATACCAGATTATATTTCTACGCATCAGTTACACAGTAACTAAGTTTAAACTGCTAAAACAGTAAACACAGGTGTTAATAGTCATGTTTATTCATAAAATGAAAACAGCGCTCATTAAAAACAAAATAAGTAACCTACTATTGTTAAGTAATTTGCTATTCAAGTAGTATAAAAATAATGTGATAAGAAAAAATAATAATCTAAAATTTCTTCCAGAGTTAAAGTTTGTTTCTTTAACGACACCTCTGAAACACATTGATTATTAATCAGCGGTTATTGGATGTCACACGATTATATTGACACTTTGTCTAAGAGGTAACCCGCTGCCTCCATATAGGCTACTCTTCTTTGAACAACTACAAGAGATCTTTTATGTGCACTTTCCCAAACACAGGGCAGTCATGGATCACTGGTTGGAACTGGAAATAACCCAACAAGTGCCCTGAGGATTAATCCGTCCACCCATTGAGCCACAGGTGGATGCTCTACTGCTGAGCTACATTCCGCTCCTCTTCCAGAGGTAATCATTTGACAAAAATTTGATAAGGCTAGAATATCATTGTGATGCTAAACTATAAAAGTCAGTTTCTGATTTGAAAGACATTTGTGTTAAACTTAGCTAATTAGAACTGGTTGTCTCAGTTGTATACATGTAGACTCTACATCAGAGATCTGAAAGCAGACCTTTCTGTTGAAATAGACAACTTGATAACACCATATATTTATCTACCTGTAAATCCTATAAATCTCTAAACCTAATCTAAGCTTATAACAGACGAAGATGGTGGTAATTACTGCTGGTTTCTTTTTTTATTGCTGACATATTGCCATTTGCATTGACCTTCATAGGTATAATTTGATTTTAGCTACCGGTATTACAAACACCAAAAACCTCAGAGATGTGCTGAAATTGACACTTTAAGCAAGACAATGTAAGTAATGTTCTGGGTAGGCTTTCCCTTTCTATGATTCAAGCTGTGTCAAAAGGTTATAAATAAATAGTGCTAAACAAAGTAATGTATAATTTTGATTGTTTGAAAAGGATTTATTAACATGTACATGGTGGCTGTCGACCAATAGTAAAAAACATGAGGTGATGAAAGTCGACCAATAGTAAAAGACATCAGGTGATGAAAGTCGACCAATAGTAAAAGACATCAGGTGATGAAAGTCGACCAATAGTAAAAGACATCAGGTGATGA
>JAULBR010083248.1:12829-24038 GCA_032355825.1 Melanodrymia aurantiaca
AAGTCGACCAATAGTAAAAGACATCAGGTGATGGATGTTGACAAAAGTACACCGGCTTACTGAGTGTTCAAATGAAGAGAGTATTCCCTAACTGCAATCCACGTCCAGTTTTAACATATGACAATCACCGAAAATGAACATCCTATCCGTTATGAAGTAATTTGATAAGTATTTTGCCGATAAATTAAAGTTTATTTTGAATGTTTTTCAATTAAAAAATGCATGGTTCAGAAAGACTCGACTGAATAATCTGGACTATAATATAGGGGTTAGTGAAATAAGCGACTTTGCTCTTAGTGCGTAATAATGCTCTTAGTGCGTAATAATACATAGCAACATTGTGTTACCATGGCAACACAATCTATGCATAGCACATGCATCCTATGTTAAAATGTGCTTGCAATAGACATGAATGTATATAACACAGAATCTGCTAAACCTGTACTTAAGTCTTTTATAGGGTATTTCAGATAGGATTGGTCCTGCAACCGCTTTTGAACACATCACACGAGTGAGCTAACCAATGCACCATATCTCATCAACAAACAGCTTTAAAAATAATATGTTTTTTGGTGTCAAATATATCAGATAATGCCATCTTTAATTGATAAAAGTGTTTGAACGAGCCAAAAACAATTTTCATGGCAATATATTTTAATACATGTATAAAGTAAATTGTTACACTATTATGTGGTTTATCCTAAATGAAAAAGTGGTTTTTTTAAATTGATACAATGGCATATATGCAACTTGGATGGAACAAGCTTATATATTTGGTTTCAAATCCAAGGTAGGTTTCCTTTAATGCAATAGACTAGCAAACTGGCAAATACCTCACTAAAAGTGAGTGTGGAAAAAACTATTAAAGATGTCTGATAATATATCTAACACTGCCCACAGGTCCCATAGCATATATATACTGTATATACTTTATTTATAATTACATATTTTTATTTGCATAAACTTTGTGCTTAGGTGTGTAATAACAGTTTCATAAATTTATTATTAATTCTGCAATAATATGATAACGTAGTTTGATAACAAACTCAAGAATTTACAACTCATGCTGTCAGTCTTCTCTGTCAGATTTTGAGGATAATCATAAAGATAAAATTATCATCAAGGACTTTGTTTTTAGGCATTTCATATACAAAATATATCTGTCATAAACCGTTCAAGTAAACAATAACAAGAGAAAAAGGGAGATAACTAGTAAACAAAAATCCAATACACATTCTGAAATTCACCCAACACTAAATTATGATCATCTTTACATCATATAACAAATCCTACAAAATATAAAACTGATCCATTAAAAATAAATGACAAGATACAAACTCGTGGTTTTGATGTAACAGGCTGCAATAAATATCCTCAAATCCATCTGATGATATATAATCATCTTTAAAATGAGTGTAGCAATGAAAAGATAAAAGATAAAGTTTGTTTAATGATCCCACTGGAACACATTGATTAGTAATCAACGGTTATTGGATGTCAAATGCATGGTTACATCAACACTTGTTCACAGAGGAAACATGTCGCCACCACATAGGCTAACAGCAAGGGATCTTTTATGTTCACTTTCCCAGACAAGAGAGTGAGCATACACCACAGCCTTTGATATATAAGTCATAGATGACTGTATGGAACGGAAAATAACCCAACGGGTCAAATTAGGAGGATCGATTCTATGACCTATTGAAACCCAGGCAGACGCTCTTATGCTGCGCTACATCCTGCTCCACCAATGAAAGGAATCCCAGGGAAAACTTTTAATTGTGCACCCCTGCATTAAACGACAATAATGGTTTCGTTGGGCTTCACAGCAACTATTTCTATTTAGTGATAATCAAGATCATCAGGAATGAGTGCTATTAGCCAAGATTGTAATAAGTTTTTAGTGACCTCTTTTATCCATGATTCAGTGACTCATAAGAAATTCATTAATTCAGAAAAAGGGAAAGTTTCAATGGGGATTAACAAGGTTACAATAAATATTTATTTACCAAAATTAATGTCAATCAAGAAAGAAAAAAAAGCCCACAAAAATAAATTAATCAATAACAAGCAGCATTCACTGCCTGGAACGGAAAATAGCCCATAAAATGTTTTGCGCTGTGGAGGATCAATCCCTCGACCTATCCCGCCACAGGCAGACATTCTACCTGTAGAGACTAGACTATGTCCCGCTCCCCAGTATACTGATAGCCCTACTACAGAGGTATTCACAATCTGGTCATTACCTGATAGTCAAGTTTCATGGAAATATCCATTACAGTCTTTTAAAGCTATGGCCAGGTAAAGCTAGGATTAGAAAATGAATGAGGACAAATAGAACTAACACAATAAGTGACCACATTGAAGTAAGAATGGGGTGGGGTTCATTTAGTAAAAGACGACTCAAACAGAAGGTATACAGTACTATAATTATTTTAGCTGCAAGAAATACAAAAATGTACAATGTTTTTATAATTATAACTGTTTATAAACACGACTAGTAGTAGTAGACTGAAGAAAAATGAATGACTAGATACAAACACTGAAAAGGACAGATGGATACTATGATTTTGTTTCCTGAAAGTGGTCGGGGTAGGTTTGGCACAGTTAGTGTCACTTTGTTTGACCTACAGTGTATATAGTAAAGTAAAGTTTGTTTTATTTAACGACGGCACTAGAAACACATTGATTATAAATCAGCATTTATTGAACGTCAGACGTATGGTTATATTGACACATGGTCACAGAGGAAACCCACTGTCGCCGCTTCATGGGCTACTAGAGTTGGAGCAGATACTGTGATTAAAAATCCCAATGCCTTAATGGGATTTAAACCCAGTACATATCAACATTGAGCCCAGTGGTCTAATCACTACACCACAGAGACCGGTATGCTTTAGAGAAGTGGGTGCTAACATTAAATATTCAGATAGTTCAGTACTAACATTGGTGGCTGACTAGTTGAAGGGCAGTATTCGAGAAAATAATGCAAGGGTCGTGAGAGAGATGGAGTCGGGACATGGAATTCTTCTGCTGTGGTAAAATGGTGATGTTTAGTGTGTCAAGTGAATGTTTAATTTATAATCCAAATAAATACTAAAAGAAGCTTCAAATCTATGATATTATACCATTAAGTAACATGTGTAGTGCCACAATATCTATATATTAATGATTATTTGCGTCTGATGAGACAAAATCTGGAATAGATTATGTATAAAAATAGATCATCTCAATCTACATAACTAACAACAAATTGTAACTCACAAAATCATGTCTTGTTTGTTCTTAATTAGTTTGTTATTTACGTGCTTATATCCAATTAAGGTTCAAGCACGTCTGCCATGATTATGCAGTTCAGCTGCCTCAACTGCTGTCCAGGACAGAAGTTAGTGTTAGTATGATAGAGGAAACCCACTACTCCGAATTGATAAGTAGCAAGGGATTTTTTATATGCACTTTCCCACAGACAGGATTGTACATAGCACAGCCTTTGTTAAACCAGTTGTGGACACTGGTCGGTGTAAGTGGAAGTACGCCTACCCATTGAGCCTTGCGGAGCACTCACTCTGGGTTGGAGTCGGTACAAGGATAACAAATCCCATATATGCCACTAACAGGACTTGAACCCTGTACTTACCAGCCTGAAGCCCGAAGCGTTAACCACTACACCACAGAGGCCGGTTTTCTATTAATGGAATTTCTAACTTCTTATAGTTACAGATATTAACACAAATGATGCATTAAGTACATATGTGACCTGACATAGCATAATGAGACGGAAGTGTTTGAAATAAGGAAACACAATATAAACAATCTCCTATGCTACCAAGTAAAAGACCATAACTTGTAGATCAATTTTATGATTTAAAAACTAGTTTAAATTTTAAAAAATCAAAAAATTAAATGGTTATTATGGTATTAAGCGGTGCAAAATTTGATGGCTTATGATCATTTTAAATTATTGGTTGCTAACGAAATGTAATGGGAGTATAAAAATTATCCATTTAGAAAATAACGATTTGTGGACAAAGTTGTTATGATACAATTTGTAAAGGATTATTTTATCTTAATGCAGGGATAGTCAGACTCCTCTTTAGATGTATTTCTTTTCTAATATAATCAAATTTACTAAAAATTTGCAACACATGAATATTCATCACATATTCCTATTAGGGTTATAGTGTGCAATAGAATGTTCAAATCAGCTGTCAATTTTTACAAGAGAAATAATTCAACGATCATTAAGGTCTTACATTGAATCGTCTGTTATTATTTTCTTAAACTAGCTCCTAGACTTTAATTTTTCAAAATTCGTAATAGATGGAATAAAACTTTCTTATTAACTTTAAAATAGTCTTCTATTACGTCTGTTACAAATTTTAAACTCAATATAAAGAAATCAACGCATTTTCGACATTGGTCCATTTGTGGCCCAACGTCTAAGTTCAGAGCAATCTGTGGACAGAGCTTTGCTACAACGCACGCTCTTTGTAACCATTTCCACTTGAACTTATTAGCTTTGCTGTCAAATTTGTTTAACACAATGTACATTATCGCAGTTTACTACTGGGTATCATAACACATTAAATTTATATCACGTGGACGCTTCCTCTGAAACAGTAGTCGTAAACCTAAACTTAATAAGATTCCAGACAATTACGAATCCCATTCCGGCGATCGATATTGAAAAAGGTATTCCGAATAACTAGTAAAAAAAAAAAAAGGGATTGTTGCTAAACAAGAGTACGGTTCAAGTCTCAAGAATGGAGTTTTCATTTTACACCAGTCGCAAAAGAAAGCTGATATCTTTATAATTAATAAAAACATTGTGATCACGTCTTTTATACAGCGATACCAATAGAAGTTAGTCAGAATGGTCTCAACCCCATTCAAATGACCTCAAATTGTTTTTTTTTGAAAATACGCAAAAGTTTGACATCTCTGTATACATCATTTTAAAGCTTATAATCCACTTTTTAATATGTATCTCCCATTATGCTGTGTTGGGTCACGTATTTTTGTCAAAGTATGTTGACAATGTATGCCTAAGAAACATTACCATAAATATAATACAATTTATGGTCATGGAAGCATGCGTTAAAAACAATAATATGATTGCTTATTTTGCATCGAATTATTCATATTTCTATGGTTAAATAGTATATTGTAACTTATGTTTTAGAAACAAATCTTAATAAAACGAAAATCTCCTACAAAAAAAGCAATCATAATTAAGGTTTTTAACAATGGGGCTTTTTTGTTTTTGAAAAATATATATATATCTATATCTATATTTTATTAATTATACTTTTCTATAGTTTTGTCAGCTATCTGTATCAACTTCACGATAAAGTGGCATTTTTACTATACAGACGTCATTTATAACTTTATATGATGGATATAGACCATGTTGTCCTGTTCTTCTATTAATACCCTTTGAAAACCCATTCCAGTGGTTGCCAGCAATTCCCAAGAGATCTCCTACTTCAACAGTTATCTCCCCTTTTTTGGTCTGCACATGTTTTTCAAGTGCTTTCATATTATGGGCATTCTGTCCTCCAAAATAGTACACATCATCCAGAGACTTGAAGAAAGTAGATGCATCTCCATGGATTGTCTGCATTAGTTCATAGGCTACCCGACAAACCTGTAATACAAGCAAAAACTACAGACTACAAAAATGTTCCTAAACTTGGTAATAAAAATAAGGAGACCATATAGTGAATATATAGGATACTAGCCTTGTTATAGTTGCGGTCTCGTGGTATATATTCTTGCGCAAAATAAACTTGTGCAATAAATAGGAATACAAAATAACATTCAGTTTTTTTTATTCTATTCCTCAGATTTCATGTGTAATTGTAATACTAATACATTATATATCATATGATGATATATATATACAATCAATTGACCCTTATAAATACATGTATCATGTCTATTTATGCCAGGGTATTGTGTGTGTTGTTGTGATTAAGATGTATCACCATAACATTGAGGGTATATATTTGTAGTCATTTTATCATATAGCCAGTCTGTTCTCAAGATATGTCATCATTTTATGCATTTACTATGCAGCTCACTCAATGCTTATATGATACACGTACATACATTTCAATTACATAGATCTATACATGTAGTTACTTGATTACTACCATGCTTCCTAATCCTATGTATTGCTATCATATGTACCATCCTTTGATTTGATTAGGCTGCACATGTCTAATATAAATCATGCACACCCACCCTCCTCCCACTGGGCACAATCCACTACCAAGTACAAAGAAACTGTTTTAAGGCTGTGTCCAATGATCTATCACAATTAATACATGGCTCGTTGCAAATCACAAATGAAAAGCTTATGAAGGGCTGAGAATAAAAGATGATGTTTATTTATGTTACCTGGAGGTTATTAGGTTACCTCAATCTTTAATGCCACAAACAGAGAACCATTTGCCATGATTTTATTGAAGAAAAAATAGACAATGCCACATTCAAATTGCAATCTGAATTTGGCGGATTTACTGATATTTTAATAGCAAGTCGCCAAGATGTTCATCCAAAAGTATGTCTTCCGCCATTTTGGTTGCTATTTCAAAAATCCTTTGTTTTATTGAACTTGGTTTGGCTAAAGAACATTTTCATTTGGCTAAACATTTCCAAACTGGATTAGCCAAATTGCTTTTTTTTTGGCCTCCAGCTTAAACCCTAGTAGTCCCTTTAAATTTTGTGAACATGAAAATTAGATTGTTTCCATTTTAACTATTTCTCTCACCAAACCCAATCTATAATGTGTGTAACTCAAATACTGATTGGAAACAAATTTATTTTGTAAAACATAATCACTATGCTATAAGATATGTTTATTCAATCAATAATTTTTGGCAATATACATTTTTGTTATTAATTAGTTTTCTTTATTAGTGCTTGGGTAACCTAAACGTAGGCTAAAGCTCAAACAGGTTAACTGATGTGTAGTTCTGGCTAACCTATAAACAGGTTACAGTAACCAAACAAGTCCTTAATGATTTTAATCTCGGGCATGATCATCTAAAATGTCATTTAATTGTTGTAATTTTTACTTACTGCACAACTTGATTGTGGGTCAATGTATCTTACAGATAGTTATTCACATTAATTACTTATAATATATACATACATACATGTACATTGTAGTTTGGTTTTAAAAAGAACAATCTAATAAAGGAAAAGCACTTTTGCAAAACTTTATCGTGCATAATATATTGGATAATCTACATGTACCATGTGCCAGGCATTGTGATGAGCACTAAAATTGATCACATAATGATAGCACACTGCAATGATCATGTATGTCGGACAAATCTTTTATTTGGACCTTCGTAATATGCAGCATGTTACAATCAATTTCAATCACATGTACATGTCAGTTGATTAATGCTGAACACATTTTCAATTACGCATGTACTTCATGGTCCACTACACTACATGTAATACCTTTGTATAGCCATCATGCAGTGTCACATTAGATATAACAGTCACATGCATTGCCATGTACGTATATTCAATTACTAGGACACATCATTTGTTTACCAGTTAAATGTTCTGGACTCTACTTCCAAAATCTACAAGTTATGCATTTGTTCTTTGGTCTCTCTCAAGCAGCACTGAATCAATAAAATGTTTGGTCTAAAGCCTACACTTACATTGAGATAAAGGTCCCATCTGCCCACATGTTGTTTTCTGCTTGCAGAATTCTGCCAAAGGTTACCATTGACCTGAAGCAACTTGCAGTATCTGCGTGGTCAAAAACCACTTGCTATAAAAACAAATCATTCTGTCAACAAAATTGTTTTGATAGCATTAGTGTTAGTACATGACATTGTGCCAATTATACTACGTTCGCCTTCCTGTAAATGTATTAAACTCAAGTTCAATGCAATTATTTCAATATCATTGCAATGATGTCCACTGACTATTTAAATGAAGGTCTACAATAAATGAAGGGCTTCCTTAAAAGAGAAAAACAAATAATGAAATTGTACATGTCTGCCTTGGTGGTACATGTATGGTGGTTAAAACATAGCGTGTAAGGCGAGGTTACCGCTTGCACCGACCAGTGGTTCGACAACTAGTATAAGTTAATAATGAAGGCTGTGGTTTGTTGTCTGGGAAAATGCATATAAAAGATACCTTAAGTACTGCTTATGAAGTAGGAATACATGTAGCAGGTTTCCTTTATCATATTAACACTAACTTCTGCAAAGTTATTTTTTCAAAAGAAATTTGTTTATCTTTATGTACATGTATATAATTATTCAATAGTTGTTTTTAAACAATCACAATAGCAAAACTGTTGCTGTTTTAACATAGTTTGTGCTTATATCAAATTAAGCATACTACCCTAGAATGTCGTCTACCTAAACTGCTGGCCTAAGAGTAATACAGAGGAAACCTTCTGCTGCCAGTCAATGTGGCTACTTTTATTCAATTAGCAGCAACGGATATTTTATATCCATTTTTCCTACACAAGCACAATATTGTCTCATACCACAGGCTTTGAGACACTGTACTACATTTTGAGGCCTGTGGTGCCCACACTCTATATTTGAGTCCATTGAGATCCAAACTCAGTACGTACTGTGCTAGCTTCCTAATCACTACTCTGAGGTCAGAAATCAAATGTACATGTAGATATTTTTCTCTTATCTCAAGTCCAGTAATTTGTGCGTAGCTTAAATGCTAAATGTAGCACCTACATGTAAATGTGTATCTCTATTGCCTATCCCATCCCACTCAAGTTACTGCTTACATTAATTATAGCTATTCAGCTTCTGTATGCTATCAAAGACAGTATTAATTAACTGTACAATGTACATGTATTTCATCCCTGCACATGTTCGATACAATTAGCCCATGTGTGAAACCAAAGACAATATGAATTGATGGGCACAAAAAAATCAAAATGTATAGCTATTTACTTTTATTTTACTGCTAGTACAATGTAGCGCAAAGTTAGTGTGGCATTACATACATGTAGCTGAAACGACACATTGTGTAACTGTTTAATAATTAAAACAAAGACTGACTAATAATTGGTGTAGGAAGGTAGTCCAAGTATCCTTTATTGATGTATACTGGTGTTTGTAATAAATAGAACTTTTGGTTGCCATATATATATATCTCTAACTAATTTTCACTCCTTGTATAATCTATGTATATATGTAAGTTAGATTTTATCTTTTTTATTCAAAGAAAATTTGACACAAATTCACATACTGATAATCTGTATAAGTGTATTATGTAATCATGTACATGTATGTAATTGGTGTAATAATTTTCTTGATGTATTCATTTTTTAATTAGCATGTTAAATCATTCCATCCTCATTTACCGTTTCTGTATTGTCTAAATGTATTTACAGGCATGGAGTCTGACTACCAGCAAAAAATAATACCAGAGGGTAAAATAGGAATAGATGGATTCATTTGCTGCTTTGACGTCAGTCAAGTACAACAGAGACCCGTTGACAAACAGGTTGAGTTTGTGACAGCTATTTTAACAAACGCCTTGAAGACAAAGAAGCCCGTAGTTCTGGCCACGACAAAACACGACGAAGCTGATGAGTGTCACGTGGAGAAAGTCGAACGAATGTTGAGTAAAAAAGAATTCAAAGGAAGCTTTCCTCTGGTGGAAACATCGGCCCAGGAGAATGTCAATGTCGAGTTGGCATTTATGATGTTAGCTCATATGATTGACAAAACCAAAATGAAACCCAAAGTATTACAATACAATGAAGCCATCAAGGCACGTCAGGAGATATTAAATGTGGCCACTAAAGCCTATCAGAATCTCTTGAAGCACCATATCAGTGACCCGAAGGCATTCTGGCTGACGTACAAGAAAAAGTTTGATTCGGAATCCGACTTTGGTCACTATGTTGACTTGTTTGGCACAGAGATGGCCAAGAAACTGTTCAAGCAGCATACTCGAAAGTTGCGTGATAAGCAGATAATGGATAAAGGACATCAGTTTGTGCTACAGATACCTGACATTCTAAAACACTTTCTCCCCAATCTAGATGCAATAGCTGACAGGTTAGTATTGTTTAAGATTCACATTTATATATTATTATAATTATTATGTTGCTTTTGTTAGATATACAAGTACAAATATAATAAATTAACATTATACAGTAGATTTCTTAGTTAGAAATTATGATATCTATTTCCCCGTTTAGAGTGACTAATTGGGATACTGTATAACCGGAAATGTTTGTGGATTTATATTTTCGTGGGTTTCGAGGGTAACTGGGTAACCTCGAAAATATTAAACCTTGAAAATAAATGAAAAGAACTAAAACATTATATTCAAGATATTAATTGTTGCCACTAGTGACTAGAATAAATTGATGATTTATGGGGACAGAGCACAGGAAACTGCAATGCAATAATGTATTCGTGTCCGTTATCAACATATATATTCAATCCGGTGAACAAAGACATGATTCAATCGACCACACGTACAGTTTGTTGTGTGTGAAATTATGGTATCGTGGAAGTGGGAGTAACGTGTTCAGGGCTCAGAATAGTCATGAAAAACTATAACGTCTGAATTTGAAAACTTCTCACACATTAGTCATGAAAAACTATAACGTCTGAATTTGAAAACTTCTCGCACATATCGTAATTGGCTTTATATAAAATCAAAGACTGTGGACATTTGTCTTGCTAATAGTATACTGGCATTACGTGCTCTATTGTTTTAGGTGGCAGTGAACTAAATACCATACCACTGGCCACTGTAGTACTGTAGGCCCACATTAAATAGAAAATGAATTTTCCTAGCTGCAAGACATGTGGTGATGACAACCAGTCTGTCCTTGATACTTACAAACTAAATTGACGGCCTAAACATTAATTAAACTCTGCAATTCTAGACATGGCCCCTGAAACATAAGTAATTACACAAGCTATTTGATAATAACTCATTGTGTGTGCTTCTAACCATGTCAGATCAGATATATCTTTATTTCGCTCAAGGTCGCCACTTGTCTGCTAATTACTTGATTTATATAGTTTACACAGCACACTATTATATATATATATACTACATTGTGGAACCAAGCATTGATTGGTCAATGATTTACTTCACTGCCTCCTTTATTCTCGATAGCCATACGACAGCAGATAATCGGTCTCCATGACAGTATACAAGGATCTGGCTATTC
>JAULBR010083249.1:0-13547 GCA_032355825.1 Melanodrymia aurantiaca
AAAATGAATGAATAAATAAATAAATAGTTGAATGAGAATGAGTGAAATGAATTAATAAATAGATGAATGAAATGATACATATGAAATATTTATTTAAAAACTGTAGATCATATTAAAATATTTTATAGTTTGTAAAAAAAGACCGATGTCCTTTAAAAAGGATACAATAGTATCGCCTGAAATGTGGTTAAAACCTGTTCACAGCCTATGTTCTGGGGACAATAAATGTTTTTTTGAAAAAAAATTAATAAAAATAAATTAAAAAAATAAATAAAAAATAAAATAAATAAATAAATAAATAAAAAAATAAAATAAAAAAATGTTAAAACCATGATTCAAATAACAATCTGATGTAAACACTTACCTTCGAGTTTATATTGAGCAATAATTTCCACCGTTTCCCCTGCTCCCTTCAACGCTACTGCTGCATCTTCATGTGTTGCCTGCAGAAGTTCTGTATGTTGCATCTGTCGAAAACAATGCAAGTACAATGATTAGACTACAGTAATTAGGAACTACGCCCCCACCACCCCCATCACTACTCATCAAATGAAAAGCATGTCAGTATTTCGAATCAGTTTCGATAACTAGAAATAAGGACAATTTCAGAAAAATTAGTTTCTAAAAAAAGTACAATGATTATATGGTAATTAGGACATTATGCCTCATCTATCCTCATTAAGAAAAAATTTGTATTTTAGTATTTATAAACAGTTTAAATAACTAAAAATAAGTTGAATTCAGAAAAATATGTGCTTTTTTAAAACCCGTTTATAAATAGTTTGATAGCTCAAACCTAGATACAGTGGATAGCTTGACATCGAGAGATGTTTTGTTCATTGGAGAAGTTCCACAATATTGAAATCCATCGCTACAATTGATTATCGATTGATAGTTTATATATATTTAACACAAACCTAATAAAAGGGTGCTAGATATCATTAAGAATAAAGCTACTCTTGCAATTATCATTTATTCACAGTAATAACCATTTATTATTTAGACATAGTCAAGTTTATATGAGGTTGATCATTCCTCAAAATGATTTGATTTTTATTCACTAATAAATAATAATATTAATTTCAAAAATTATTTTAGAGATGTGTATTATCTATGGCTAGCTAGCTTAATAGGCGAGTTATCACCGTTGCTGGCATCATTAGTTTACTACATTATAGCAAAGCATTGGTGTTACTACGAGTTTACTTGTAGTGGCAAAATCTGGTACACCCTCATCTACGAGTATACTCGTAGTCGGCAGTCAACGTGTTAAGTTTTGCTTCCAATATCAATATATATATATGAATATCCTAATACAATGTACCTGTGTTTCTGGTCATCCAAATTTTTATACATTGCAATATCTTAATGTGTACTTTAATCTCAAATAATCTATATTGTATTTAAATTAGTGTACATATAGGCAAAGTCAATACTAAGCTACTACAAATGCATTGGACATACCGGTACATATATTGATAATGTAATCAACAAAATGTAAGTAAATGTTAATTTTAATAAATAAAAATGCTCTATTATATAGAATTTTTTTATAACTAGCATTGTAGTGGGCCAGCCAACATTGCGAAAGTCGTCTAGAAATATTTTTGATGGCATTATCGTGTTAAAAGCAGTCCTCTAGGTTAAATAAACTCTACGAAGCTTACTGATCATCATACAGGTGGAGGACATTCGTAAAAATGTTTAAATCAAAAGTTATATTGCATTTTAAGAAGCACACATGAGGAAGAATTTTTAACTCAGCGTGAGATGTTTTGTCTGTAATTATTATACTGTAATACGTAATTGTAAATGTCGTTTTTATAAATTCCAGAATTCTATCCTGACATTTGTCGAACAAACCACTGGTCTAGGAAAATAAAACTCTGTACAAATAGGAAAATGTCGTATTTGGAAGGTGGAGTAAGACAGACTTGTACAGTTTTTGAAAATTCTTGTCTGTATATTTTCTCTGACATTTACATATCAAACTTGTTTTTGCAGACATAATTTCAAGGAATGGGGACCCATTCCAACCAGTGACCAATGACTGGTCTATCAAAGGACGTGATGTGTGCTATCCTGTCTGTGGGAAACTGCACATAAAAGATCCTTTGCTGTTATTCGAAGGAGAGCGGCCTAAGTGTCAATATAACCATACGTTTCACATCCAACAACCGTTGATTTATAATGTGTTCCAGTGGTGTTATTAAACAAACGTTAATCCCTACTTAATTTTACTTCTGTGTACTTTGTATGTTTATACGTTAATAGGCATCCCGGGCCAGTATAGGCCCACCATGTGAAGTGTCCAGATACTGAGATAGGAAAATAGCCAATTTATAAATTAATGTTTATAATTTATAACATTGACAAAAGAAAGTGGTAAAACAATTACGTTAACTTGTTTAAGACCAGACAGCATTAAAAAGCCAAGAACATTCTAAATTAATATGTACAATAAATTTTGTTTCAACAGATTGTGTAATATTTAAATCATTTACAGACATATGGATCCACTTAAACATATTTTTGTGTAACAAAGAGGTGACAGGTGCAAGTAAAACAATGTCTCTTAGTCCATTAGTTAATCAACACGGTCATAGTTATGTCAAGTTAACAAAACAACTTTTAAATTGGTGAGTTTAGTTGATTTACTTATGTTTAATGTGACAAGATAGCGAATACACATAAAAGCGAGATGCACCAGCTGACACGCGCCAATAAATGAAAAATTTATTTACTGTTATCATGAGAGCACACACATATTTTCTGACTTATTAACGTTTTGGAACACGATTACACCGTTTTAACACTAAAGAAAACAATAGATCTCTAAAATATTTCACAAAATCGGAATAGAATATGGGCTAACATTGCGATGAGTGACAACTGACATTTTGTGAATTGTGAGACCTATGTCATACCTGGTTGCCCCCGCCAGCCGGATAATATTCGTCATCAGATAGTTCCTCGTCCGGTTGGGCATCATCCTGAAGTTCTAAGTCGAAGACACCTGCCATCATTTACATCAGAGTACTTATGGAGCGACATATAAGGAAGAAAATGTGTTTTTTTTTGTTCCTGAGTTTGTTCACGAACCCTTCGTAAAACCCAGGGATTCCTTGTGACGTCATATTAACACGTGATATACGCCTTCCTGTGCCGCATGACCAATGAAAAGAGAGAAATCCCAATAGTGAGTGGGAATAACATTCTCACACCAGAGGTCAGCACTATTATTTGTACAATTAACGGAAATAGCCGAACTGTAAACTCAGCTAAACTCCTCTGCTGTAAATTAAACATTATCATTTATTATAATAATTTCTTTTTGTTTTAGGAAATATATAATTTATCGGGCATCTGCTTTTTCTTTTGAAATGAAATACTAAAGTCGAAAGACAGGAACAATTACCGGACATATACGAACGATTTCTTCCATCAATCGGCTTGTTCCGTCTTCAAAGAAACGTGGAAAAGTGCAAGAAGACGAGCGAGTTTTGTTTTCAGTTGCATGCAATACATTTTGCATAGTAACTTGTCGTCAACATAATAAAACAACTGAGACAAAATTACCAGTGATATATATATAATAAAAGTATTTCAAATAATTACGATATTAAAAGTGAAATTATTTATTATTCGTAAACTGCCATGCAATTTATTCAAATTAGATATACCATTTAAAATGATATTGAAACGGCACTGCTAATATATACGAGAAAAACTGCATGGTATAATGTGGTGGTGGTAAGGCTTGCTTTAGGGGCCACAAAAAGACACATAGTTGTCTCACGTGCCCTTGGGAAGGTCTGAGAGAAAAGCTAATACATTCCCTAGCGGGGTGTCCCTGTAACTGGGGAGTGGCACACCAGAAACTAGCTGCGTGAGGTGCAACTGACAGGTGACTGCCCTAGGGTAGGATGTTATGTACCTGCACTGCAGTTGAAAAAGTGCCATGGCTAGCTAATTAAGTTTAATTTGCAAGGTGGTATAATGTACCATAACTCAATTCAGACTACTCTATCACCACTTCATTTTTTTTTTAGTGTGCTATTTTTATATTTAAAAAGTTCAAAATTGTGTTATTTATTATGTGTGTTCGTATTATTGGATGTCAGAGGCGTTCGAACCAGTGATCCATGACTGGTTTATCAAAGGTTGTGGTGCGTGCTATCCTGTCTGTGGGAAAGTGCACATAAAATATCCTTTGCTGTTATTCGGAAAAGAAGAGCCTATGTGGCACCAGCACTTGGGTTTCCTCTGTAACCAAGTTTCAATATTATTATAACCATGCGTTTGACATCCAATAATCGCTGATTAAGGTCTCCGTGAATGTTATACATGTACTAGTAAATGACCATAATTATCTTACAGTAAAATTGTGTGTGCATATAGTTTAAAGTATGTTCTTTACATTTCCAACATAAAACATTATTTATAAAGGAGGCGAGACCCGCCATTTAGTAACTATGAGACTGTCACTTTAATAAATCAATGTGTTCCAGAAGTGTTTTTACAAGTTGTACGGTCACAGGTCATTTACCCTATGTCAGCCCATATATTATATAATAAATATCACCCGGTCTGCCTGGCACACTAAATCAATATGGCTATCATAACTTGAATATGGGTGTGGCTAGCACTGGCCCAGTCAGTGACATACTTAATGCTCTTCCACAACGTATTGCTAACGTAACCATTCATTTTATATGCTTTTGTCAACAGTGGTCTCTGTGATGGAATTGCCCAATTTATATATCAATACATGTACATGTGTTTTCAATTTGTAAACAAATATTGTCACATTTACCTCAGAGATGCATGTGGTAGATTAAACGTGGGCGGAATGTGTTGGGTAAATGTTTATTTTAATCCTTTACTTTGATGTATCTCATACATGCAGTAAAGTGAATAGATAATATTATTTTTTATATATCTGTAAAATACTATAATATAGTCACTATGATAATTAGTTCTGGTTTGTAATATGAAGAAAACATTGGTGCTCGGTAGGATTATCTAATCATAAAACACTATTAAACGTTGACTTTAAAGAAAATATAATATTGATCCATAGGTTATGCGGTTCCATAGAAAAGTAAATACTTTCACTCTATCCATTTGATATCACTTGCATGTTGGAGAACTTCAATTGGCAATGCAGCCGATTTGCTTCCATCGATTGATTACCCTTCAATAAAATATTACCTTCCATTGCACTTTCAAAGTGAAGTATAAATGTGACTTCAATGTCTTCTGAATTGCAAGATAAAGATAAAGTTCGTTTAACGACGCCACTGGAACACATTGATTATAAATCAGCAGTTATTGGACATCAGATGAATGGTTATACCGACACATGGTCACAGAAGGAACCTGCTGCCACCACATAGGCTACTCTTCTTTGAATAACAGAAAGGGATCTTTTTTGTGTACTATCCCATAGACAGGATAACACACACCACAGAATTTGATAAACCAGTCGGGTATCACTGGCTGGAACGGAAAATAGCCCATAAAATGTGTTGCACTGTGGAGGATCGATCCCTCGACCCATCCCGCCACAGGCAGACATTCTACCTCTGGACTACATCCTGCCACCTCAAGATAAAGAGAACACATTCATGATGGAGGATATTGGATTCATCATGCTTGGGAATGAGCAGTCTAACGATGTACAATATACTAATTCAATTAGATTTTTCATTCAGGATGCAAAACGAACCTGAAAATTTAAAACCATCACTCTAAAGCATGTGGTAAAAAAATAAAAGAGAATTCTAGAAAATATTGTTTAAATATTTATTTTTACAATGTTTATTGTATAATGTACACAAAATGAATATTTTGTGCACAATTAAATAAGATTATTTTGTCACTCAATACATAAAAAACAAAATGTCATCAAAGCTGTTAATTGTTATAACTTGAAACCTGCAAAATAATAGATGTAGTTCTTTGCACGGTAAATATCAAGACCGGATAAAAAATACTTCACATTTCAAAATAGGATAATATTAAACTGTCTTCATTCCATATATCGATTGAAAAGTAATCTAAAACTTAAATAATTAAAATAAAGTCCAAAAATCTGGCATAGCTGATGTTAATAATATTATAACCCCATATATCACAATGCCAAACTCATACTAGATCTTATGTCTAGATATCTATTCCTTTGATTATATTTACTTGCTTCATCACATAATCCTATAAAACCTTGGCACTCAATTAAACCTCTAATTATAAAAAATTAATTAATTACCCCTGGACCTTTCAAAAACATTCTCCAAATGATTTTTCTTGACTGTACACATGCAAGATGAATCGGAGAAAGTTCTTGGAATGGTTCTAAAGTGTTGTGAACGTTCTTAGTAATAATCCATGTAAACGGGGTATTACAGCATGTACTTTTATAGAGGCGTAAACATGTCAACAGCACACGAACATAATTAGTTCTAATTAATGAACTTGATCTTAATGGTCACACTTACAGCAGTATTATTTCAACCTAGACTATTTTGTGGATTTAAGTTTTAGTTTTCGAGATTTTAAAATGAAAATTAATAACCTATACTAAATATAAAATCAATCCATTTAATGATTCAAGATTAATAAGCATTTAGAGACATTTTAACCAAAAAATCCTGAACTTGCCTGACTTTTAACAATGTTTCTTACGAATATAAATCTGTACATTTTTCTGATATTGTAGAAATTGTGATCAATATGTTGCAGAAAGAAGTGGAAAATTTTTGTTTAAATATGAATTTTAACTTAAAACAATTGTTAACAATGGTTACATCTAAATGTTCTTTCTATCAATACACATATTATGTAATATTATGTATTGTATGCAAGCCAATAGAGACCAGTAGTTGTTAATAAACCAGTGTTGTCATTTCTAACTTTGGTTTGAACAGAAGAAAATTTAGAACCACAACATATACCACAATTGACTAGAAAAAAAGATACAGAGATTTTCTTTTAACTTTATCATTCAACAGTCTTCAGTAGTCCAGTGTCAGAGAAATGTCTATTAGGTAGTTCTGGATCTTGGTGAGTGGAAGAAGAGGAGAAAACAACACAAATAAAATTACAAAAATTCAAAGGAATAGTTTCATTAATTTGGACAGGCAGCTGACAACAAAAAAGTGAAGTGACATTCAACAAACAAGTCAAAGCAGACGTCTTATAAGAGTTTACAAAACGAGAATATCTGTGTATATCGGAAAATGCAAATGTCAACAGTGGATCAATCTTCACCATTTTTCTTTGGCAAATATATAACTATAGTTCTTCACATGTTGTAAACTTAATTATCAAATCACAATGCTTGATTGTCATTATGACTGTGTTTTTAATCTTTATTATATTAAAATCAACATCATTATGTCAGGTCGGTTGAATGGCTAGTGTTAGGTAAGAAGCGTGTCATCTATTTCTTCCTTGCGAGGCTCAGCTTGGCTGGCATGTTTCTTCAAACTCTTGTGCATCACTTCGCGCAGTGAATCTTGCATACCAGTATCAAGAGTTGTCATGCAATCCTGTCGAAAAAAGAAAAAGCAAAACTTACAAACATATTTAATTGGTTATTAATACGAAAAGGATTGGGCACAGGTTGTTCAACTTATTAACCTGTATCTTTGATGAAACCCATGCACGTTATTAACCGTTGGTTAAACATAAAACTGAAAGCTGATGTTAAAAAATATTTCAGATTTTGGCGAGATAGTGTTTTAGAAAGATACAGATTTCTGTAAGTATTATTTCTGAAGTATAGGAGATGACAGGATGCCAGGATGGGCAGCCATAAAGTATTTTTAAAACTAATTCTACAATTCACTCAAGATAAAGTTGGTTTGTTTACGACAGCACTGGAGAACTTTGATTAATAATCTGCGCCTATTGGAAGTTAAACGGTTATATCGATACCTGTTCTCAGAAGAAACATGCTGCTGCTGCCACATAGGCAGCTATTGCCAAATACAAGCAAGGCATCTTTTATGTGCACTTTTCCACAGACATGATATGACACACCACAGCCTGTGATGAATCAGTCGTGGATCCCTGGTTGGAATAGGAAATAGCCCAACAGGTCCACTGAGGAGGATTGATCCTTTGACCTCTCAAACTTCAGGAGAACATTCTTGTGCTGAGGAATGTCACGCTCGCTCAGGGTTTCTACAATTTTTTTTAAATTCACTTGCCATGGCTCAAAATTCACTTGCCCAACTTTTAAATACAAATACCAATATAATAAAAAAAATTATAATTTAAGTAAATCAATTTTTTTACTGGCCATCGGGGACTGCCAAAGTAATTATTTGGTGGCCCGAGTGTACAAATCACTGGCCTCGGGCATCGGGCCACCGTATTCTAGAACCCCTGGCTCGCTTTAAGATTCACAAACACAACTAGATTTACCAACACTAGTGCAATCATCGATGATCCAAACGTTTACCTGAAAGCCCTTTTCGCCACGTCTGAGATGCAGTAAGGCAACGAGAGCCAACTCGCTGTTTGCCCTGACGAGCGTGTTCCTCTCCTTCGTTCCATTCACCAGTATTGGAATCAGTTGCCGAATTAAATCTGATGGAAGCATGTTTGGAAAACTCTGAGAAATCCAGGATGCAATCTGTCCAATCAGTTGTTTTACATCATTTGAGTCATGCTTCATTCCCTGAGAGCAAAAAATATAATCAGATGTATATATACTTTTTATACCTGTGAGTTTGCTGTTTCTCCTCATACTCTTGAAAAAGTCTGTATTATACTGACGAAACGTCAAGTTTCTCTTGTTTTAAATTTTGCTGTTTTAAAAGACTTTTGGTTTTAAAAAGAAACAAGGAAAAGTTTAAAAAGCAATCAGCCTAATATTTACAACATTACATTATGGTATCAAATATAAATTCACAGGACAAACATTGTGATGTTCATACTTGCATTGAGACATATAGTTGAACATTATTGCCTTCATTCATATTGGGTCAAACTCAGTCCAGTTAAATACTTTGAACAAAATACTTAGGGATTTTCCTTCATTCATTGACAAACTTGCTTAAGACTGACAGATGAAACACCACTTACCTTGAACACAGTTAATGGTTTAATCAGGTATTAATCCACTAAAACTGCTAATCCAACATAGTAATAACTAGAAAATGTTGGAACTACAACGAAACAATAATTTACCTTGTTAAGGAGGCCAACTAAATTGACTGAAATATCCTCTGATGATTTCAACTGATGTCTCAGAATGTATCCTGCACACCTCAAACCACTGAGACAGATGGGAATCTGAAATTACAAATACAAATACATAAGAGAAATGTTGATGTCTCATGGTGGATTCTGCACACCTCAAACCACTGAGACAGATTGGAATCTGAAATTACAAATACAAATACATAAGAGAAATGTTGATGCCTCATGGTGGATTCTGTACACCTCAAACCACTGAGACAGATGGGAATCTGAAATCATAAACAAAAGTACAGAGAGATTTCGGGACATAAGCATGATATCAAATGCAAGTAAGTTTAACATTCTGTATACATATACCTGAAATTTTTTTCACAATACAAAATAAAGTACATAAATGTAGTAAAGTGAAACTAAACTATTTCAGTGTTTTATACCAAACTTACCCTGTCTGACAGGGCCAGTTGCCCCACAGCTTTCAGAATGTCTGTCTTGAATGCAGATGTCCATATCTGTTCTGGATAATCCTTAATGACAACCCCAAGAGCCATGCTGCGACCATGCCGTAGGGTCCAGTCTAAATTTGCATCGAGCTCTGAAGCAAGTAAAACATTTATTGCAGCTCACATTAACTTCAAATGACATCTACTGTAAAATGGGTAATATTCACGGCTGTAAATGTTCGCGATTTGAAAAAAAACCCGACCAACTCGTGATATGTAATTTTTGTGGTGCGAAAGAGCAATTGTTATATTTTCAAAGCATATCATTGCTAGTAATAATTCTTGTGATTATAATGTTTGAAGTTAAATTACAAACGCGAAAATTAAAACACACAAATAATACCTTTTTAACACTATAACTGTCTATCCAGATCATAAAATGTTTACACTACTAAATGTATTTTAAGTTCTCTGAACATGATTAGATCTATCAATTTACCCAAGAGATCTTGAATGATAAGTTCAGTAAGCTCAGCTTCAGGTAAGACATTACAGAGTTCTCCAATGCAGCCAGCCGACACCATCCGTGTGCTGTCCTCTGGGGCATTCAGTAATCCCTTCAGACTTGTGGTAATTTGTCTGCGCAATGCTTCAGCCACTTTCCCTCCTGCACCCATCAAACAGTAGCGTAAAGCCTGCAGCATAGTGTCTCTGAAACAGTAACACGAAAGTGAAAACACCTACAACACAACTCAGAATATAACATCAATAAATAGTTAACACTTTTAAGAGGGATTTCTTCTTTAGCCACACCACCAAGGGAATGGTCGTGTAAGAACCATAGTTTGATGCTTTACATGGGAGCCACCATCTTGATTACATTATTGCTTCGTGGTGATAACTTGGTGCTGACAATTAATAAAATGATAAATAAAATAAAATTGTTTGCTTAACAACACCACTAAAACAGATTATTAATCAGCGGTTTTTGGATGTCAAACAAACAGTTATATCGGCACTTGGTCACAGAGGAAACCCGCTGTCACCACATAGGCTACTATTCTTCAAATAAGAGCAAGATATATTTTATGTGCACTTTCCCACAGACAGGATAGAACACACCACAGCCTTTGATAGACCAGTTGGTACGGGAAATAGTTACTCCGATGGGTGGCTGCTTCACGATCTTCCCACATGCGTGACGACACTAACCTGACACTCGTGTCATCAGCATTCTTGATTCCCGACTGCAGCTCAGTGAACAGTGGATCCACCCTTGTGTGAATGACTATCAGTTTTCCGAGGGCAGCCGCAGCTTTGAGTCGCACCAAGCGATGAGGATCATTGAGCGCCTTCAAGAACGTAGTCTGCAACTGCGGCAAGAATGGCTTCAACATCATCCCAACCTGTGGAGAAATTAAAGGTAATCCATGATGATAATAATTTTTTTAGAATTACTATAATTTCATTGAATTCTTAAAGATCTTTTAAAAAGCTTCCAGCAATGTACTATTGGGTCCACATTGAAAAAATTATAAGATCCTATGTAGAGTGATGATCTGCAGTCACTTATGTATTTCTTACTATGTAGATCAGCATCGGTTACACTACAAGACGGTAAACAAATTAAAGACAAATCTAAATGGGTAATTTAAAGGTCATAATATATACATAATATATACTCAGGAATTTAAGGACTGAATAGTGTAAACAAATTTGGTTACAATGAAAGCATTGAACGTACATTACAAAACTTAGGCTAAAACCACTGACCTTTGCTAGGAGTAAGGTCAACGTCTCCAGTACAGCGACTTTGACATTCCAGGAGAATCTGTCACCAAGGATACGGATTAATGGACCAGTAATGTTGACTACAGATGGCTTCAATGCCTCAGCGCTGGTGTAGTTTATAACCTCTCCTAGTCCAACAGCAGCAGATTCCTTCATTTCTGGGGAGCCATTCAATATTCCTTCACGAAATATTGGCAACACTGGTGTAATACCCTGAAATATTATGCCAATAACCAAATATAGTGAAATCCCTCTAAAAGAAACATATTGGAATTGAGTAAAATGTTCAGTTTAAATGGGCGTCGAGTTTACTTGGATTTAAATAAAGAACACTAAGGTTTTACGGGACTGTGACATAACTTCGGTTTAGAGGAAATTGCAATTTACTGAGGATCCAGTTTAGAAATTAGATGGGTTTCACTGTATTATAAATACATTAAAATTGAAAACGTATAAAAACATATTATTACAGTATTTAGGGAACAATTATTTTTCCAATAATACCATAAATCCTTATTTAAAAAGATAATTATTTAAAGATGTACCTTCTCAGAAATACTCAAACAAAAGTAATTCTGATGCACTAAAATCTGAGACACAATATCTCAAAGACCGTCTCAAACTAGAAATGACATTTAGGGTGTTGATAATCTTAAATCCCACCTTCTTAGGAATGCTGAATCCAGGCAGTTCAGATCCAGTGAAGTCAGAGACTGCGTATCTCACAGACTGTCTCACATTGCTGATATGTTGTAACATCTCGGTGGCATCCAGTTTCTACAACGTAATAGAACAATCTAAATTACTCTCAATAATACACAACTACTCGGATGTGTAGGAAATTGCAGGTCATTAGTTTGATTAGCAGTAGTGTAATGATAGTGGCATTTAGATATGTATCTCAATACAATGCTTAACTTTTCATAGTAAACCGTTTCCAGTTCAAAATCGTATGTGGCTCAAGTGTACCATCAAAAAAGGTAATTCAACTTCAATGTCCAGTACAGTGTTTCACACACAACACTTCGTTTCAGCAGAAAACTGCAGATTCAAATCCAGTTCATTTTGTTATAAACACAAATGAAATAATTAAAAACCTAATCCAATGAGAAGTAACTTGTTTAGGTCTAGACAACCTTTGTGATTGTTACACCTTATATTGACAGCCAATAGCTGATATCTTTTTTTTCGTGCTGGGTGTCGTTAAACACAAATATAAAATATAAAACCTTTGTGATTGCGTCGAGACAGCTCCAGGCTGACATGAGAATGTCGTTATCTGTGCGAGTGAAGAGGCTGATCAAACAGCGGAACAGCTGTGGTGTGTAGTCGGAGAAATCAACCGACGTCTGCTTGCAGAACGCGTGCAGTATGGTCACAGCGGCGGAGCAGACTTTGTGATCATCCGTCTTCGTGGCACTCATCAGGTCCTCCATTATCGTCCGCAATCCCATGTGGTCTTCTATTGCCAAAACAACTGTCTTACAATAGTACAGCTCCTGAAAAATAATTGCATCAAATACATTTTAAATAATTCTTACAATAGGTCAGTTTGTGAAAAATAATTGCATCAAATACATTTTAAATAATTCTTACAAGAGTACAGTTCGTGACAAATAATTGCATCAAATACATTTTAAATAATTCTTACAATAGTGCAGTTCGTGAAAAATAATTGCATCAATTAAATCTTAAATAATTATTTATCGAAGAGTATGAAATGTATTCCACATAATTATGTAGCAAATATAAAAGGTAACTTGTAATCGTGATTGTTGAAATGGAAGGGAAATAACTCTTACAAAAGATGTTGACAAAAACTTGTATTAAGTATGTAAGATATAAAACAGATGAACAATACTAAATGGAGAAAAATCAATTATATATTGGCAATATCTTTATTTAAAAACTACAGGACAAAATTAAGATAACATTTTAACTAATATTTATGAATCGATGTATTCAAATCACATAAAACATCTGACAAGAATATTGCTTAACCTGCCCAGTACTGCAGGCAAGATATCTCGCCGACGTCAAACTACCACTCAGTACTGCAGGCGACATATCTCACCATCCCGGACATGCTGTACTAAATCGTAT
>JAULBR010083259.1:0-13547 GCA_032355825.1 Melanodrymia aurantiaca
CGGGCAATACAAGAATCCTGACACTCGTTTCGTAAAATCAGTACGACACACCCGCTCGTATAATAATCTCTATTTTAGTAATAATAAAAATGCTTCATTATCCACAAATACGTTACAAATAATATTAGAAGCGTACGCTAGGCGGAATGTCATCTTGACACAAAAAATTATGACTTTAATATACTTATTATTTTAATAAATAAATAAATAAATTAATTAATTAATTAATAATTAATGACTCACCGATGCCGATCAAACTTGGCGAATTGTTTCCATTCGGATGACTGACTGCAGTATGACGTCATCAGCTTCTGAACGTACTCCACATTAACCTGGTCAGTGGAGAAGATTTTATGAAGCTCGTTAATCAGGTCATCTAACGAGTTTGGCGGAACAATCTTCGTAATATCCGAATATTCGTCTTCTCTCGCATATTCACCATCGCAATCCATCTTTTCGCTTTTAAACTGTTCCGTGTGGGATGTCACAGCTTCCATACTACCAGAGCGAGAGGATATTTTTATCTCTTTTTGGTTTTTTTGAAGCGATTGTTGTTGTTTTTATGAACGTAGCGTGCAACGCGTAGACGAAACGAACATGCGCGGCTTAATCTCACAGACAGACACCGACATATGAACGTATCGACATAACGTGTAATATATAAACAGTAGGTGATACGAGCCGCCTGTTCTGTAGTTGCGGACTATTTTCAACGGTTTACAGAAGATAAAAGAAAGATAATGTTTGTTTGTTTGTTTGTTTGTTTGTGTATTTGTTTGTTTGTTTGTTTGTTTGTTTGTTTGTTTAACGACGCTACTGGAACACATCGATTATAAATCAGCGGTTATTGAACGTCAGACACATGGTTATATTGACACATGGTCTACTCTTACCGAAAAACAGCAAGAGGTATTTTATGTGCACTATCCCATAGACAGGATACCACACACCACGGAATTTGATAAACCAGTCGTGTATCACTGGCTGGAACGGAAAATAGCCCATAAAAATGGTTTGCGCTGTGGAGACGTTTTATTCAAAGTTCTACGACTCTTTCAGCTTCGTGATGGCGGAAACTAACGAACAAGCATGGCCTACGTGTGACACGCCACGCGCACAGATAAATCATAACCCAACCCACCTGGGAAAAGATAAGGAGATAAGATGCGGACTCCTAAGATAATGACAAAGTGTAAAGGTAACTTGAGATAATTGTGAAGACCTAAACATCAAAGATACGCAAGAGTAACCGGCAGATGAAGAGGCGCGTATACATTTGAATGAATCAAAGGGAATCTGTGTCTTCTATGAGACGCCAGCTACCCATTCGGACAACGTACGGTATATAATCATCATGAGGCATTGTGACTTCACGGCTTTTAAAGAAGAAACGCGTCATAGTAAAACGCAGTTTAATTCCAGACAAAGCAAGAGGATGGGACAGCCAGCCAAATTAGACATCATGATTACAGTCGCTCTCGTCTGCATCCAACTGTTAACGACTTGGCGAACAGACGACATAATTCACCATGACGAGGTTACTTTTACCCAAACTATAAAGATGAAAACTCGTTTTACGAACAAAAAGCGCACTGTTTATTAGATGTTATTATGTTGCGTGTATAGGTAGTACAATTGATACTATGATGGAATTTTTGTTGAAGGCACACTCCCGAGTTTGAAGATTGATGTCATCCTTCATGCGCAACTAATGCTATTTGTAACATATATATCTAGCTAATAGAGCTTTTTTTATTATTAAAATCGACATTTTCTTACATAGTTTTCACTGTTGTCATTTATAGATGCCTTTTATAATAATTATGCAAAATTTGCGTATCAATTTGTCAAAACTTGCGGAAGGGGATAATCGACACCTTAATTTAACTTTATCATTACAATTTTGATTACTTGATGTATATTGACTAGAATATTGACATTGTTTTATGAGATATGTTTTCCAAAGTATGTACACCAAAATAATAAGTTTGAATAGGTTCGCTAAGATTATGTTTTTGCCAAAAGACTCATTTTATCAGCTATACGAATCACTGAATTGTACATATTTCTAGCTATGTGTTACGTACACCAACCCACATAGTGATATAGCTAATTTAGTATACTAAAAGGTACAGGTATTATGGCTAATTGAGCAGGTTCGTCGTCATCATCACCATCCATGGAAGCGACTAACTTACTCTTCCCAATGGGTTGTTGTATTCTTCATTCTCATGACATGCACAGAACATCGAACACGCCATCTTTGCTGTAGCACAACTACAACGAGTTATTGATCATAGCAATCCAGACTAACGTATACACTTTCTATCATCTTCAGTACATCTACTTGTGCTGGTGATGCGTCTGGAGATAGACGGTTAGAAATAACATATTTGCAGTTGGATCCATATGCCATCCAGAACAAGTTGGATTGAGAACTTGTGAATCGGCCTTTATTGCTGCATGCAGATACGCTCTTCTGGACCAGTTTATGGAATGCTTGTGTAATTGATTGTAATGACTTGATGTCAGGAGCAGACATCAGTTTCATGATCATCAGTTTTGTATTAGCCATCTTGGATGCTCAGAATCTGAATGTTATAATCATTGCAAGTAATACAGAGTTTGTTGTAGTTCATCTACATGTATTTCAGAACTGATTAAACTTTCGAAAATTGTGTTGTTGCAGTTTTATTGTGTAATACCGTATTTGATAAATTCAATTTATCAAGTTTCTGGCAGCTTAACTATGTCGGAACTGACCAAACTTTATAGAATTGTGTATGCACATGTTTCTACAGTTTTATTGTATAATATAATTATTATGACTTGCACTCAAATAGGCTATAATTATTGTAAGTTATAGAGTTTCTATAGATAGCTTATTCTATAGCGTTGTTTTTGTCGATCAATACTTAGAAGATAAACGTAGTCAGTTTTAATTTTAGCGGCATGTTATTGTGGATTTGATACCGATTAATTCCGTTTAAAACGGAACTCGATAGTAGCGTCAGGTTTTAAATACATGCGCATTCGCGAACACTGAAATCAACATGAACAGTTGTCAACAAAACTTAAATTTCCGATGGAACTTTGCCAAGTCAGAAAATTCAGTAGGGGTGTCCTATAAATTAAGTTTAAAAAAAATTATATTAAAACAATTATGATGTTTTGACGCGAGTCATAAAGAGTTATTTTAATCAGTTTATTTGCTCAGACAACAATGTGGCGAAGAAAAACTGTCCAAAATGACAGGTACTGTATAAAACAAGTTGAACCCTTCTTAATGTAAACGACCAATAGAATTCAAGTATTTTACATAAAGGCGAGGTAATTTTATTGGATCATTATTTTAGTCCAACTATTTTCCTCTCCATTCACCAAAGACGGCATTATAAATACTAGCCATATTAAAGAAGTCCAATTTACAGCCAAATTGTTTGACGTGGTCTTGCAATACCATTATTATGATCACTAAACAATGAATAACAATTTAAAAAAACCGTTTACATCTTCATGATCTCTATACACGGCGATGAAGTCATTTTGTCTTTAAATGGCCGGGCGCTACACTTTTAACATTAATAGTCTTAAAGTAACATGAATGTAAGTTCTTTTCATTTGGGTTCGGTGTTTAAGGCCGCACTTTTATCAGCGTCATATTTTGTTCTGTGTATTCTTAACCCACCCACGTTTTTAATAATTTTATATCTACATTGTTTTGATAAGCAATCGTGCTAAACTCCTGATTGTATAATATTTATTTTCATTTAGCACAACTTTAACACTAATTAGTATCTCTATCAGATTAAATATAATCGCCATGAGACAGTTGTATGGACTAGAGTATAACACGTATTAAATCAGCGTATTAAGCTGTTTAAGAGTCGTTTGATTTTGACGAACTCTTTAACTCCTGTTTACCGCCCGCGGCGCACTGATATTATAAAAACGAGTGTCTCTGAAAGCGAGGGCAGATTGAATTTGTCTGTGAAGCAAGCGAGACACGCTCTGTGCATCATTGGTTTACTAACGAGTACATATACTTACATTGTGATTTTCATTAACATGGACAAGGTAAGAATAATGAATGTTATTTCTTGCAATAATTAAATCATATGGGGAGGATCCAGGAATTTTGAACATCAAAAATGAGTTACGTAAAAAATATTTAATTTCAACTGAAGGGTAGCGAGCATCGAATTTTAAATCTTGCGGCTGGAATTCGAAATTCTCATTCAAGTTTTTTTAGCATGATATTTATTTACTAAAAGTTTAATAACTATATATAATGGTTTTTTTTAGAGAAGGCTGACCTTTTTTACTTTTTAATAGACAAGTTGTAGTTTATTTTCCAGCAATAAAATAATGTTTTACATTAAACAAGGATTTTAGCTTTGTATAATGCTAAACAAACCTGTTGGATTATTACCGTCATCGTGGTATCTCCTAATGGAAATATGATTGACGTGTGCACGTCTGCGTTTTATTTGTTTTGCAGATGTTAGCTCCTGTTTGTTATGATGGCGCGAAGTAGATAACAATTTGTCAGTTTTAGTATTAATGCGAGAATAGCTGCTTTTCGTATCTTTCCTTTTTAACATTCCTGTTTCCTGATGTTTTAAATATTTGATGACTTTTGTCATATAAAATATTTCAGTTTTGCATTTAATACAATAATATTATAGATAAAAACATTAACGCAGAGTGAAAATTCCTATTTTTTTTATCTCTGATCTAATTTTTTTATTATCATATTCGAAGTGATTTTATTTATCAACACCGGCCCCTTTTGGGGTTAAGGCTGGTAGGTACGGGGTTCGACTCGCAATCATGGTGTGGGATTTTTAATCGCAGTACTGGTGTAAAATGAACGATGTTACAATTTTTTCTGTTGACGGACTTTAATAATGCAATCGTTTTATCCATGGTGTATCCACAATGATTTCTATATTAAAACCATCATACCAAGACCGTAAACAGACCCGGGCCAAGGTTATTGGTGGGAGTGGGGGTGTGTTGGGAAGGGGGTGATTGTGTAGAAATATTTTCTAAAGCAAATTATTCATGCGTTCTATTTAAGTACTACTTTTTCTTTTAAAACGATCGCTTCTGTAGACTGTTGAAGTAAAGCTACTGGTTGAGTTTAACACGGATGCTAGCGGCGGTGCTGTTTAAGATTGTTTTTCATTAACACGTGGTGTCATCACTGTTTAACACTGATGCTAGCGGCGGTGCTGTTTAAGATTGTCTTTCATTAACACGTGGTGTCATCACTGTTTAAAGGGAGTCGGTCACCGAATTTGGTCCCAATGGTTTCCGCTCTGTTATGCCTGTAGAAAATAGAACTGTTGAACGCCGAGTATGAACCGAGTATGCGCATCTCTGTTTTGGCGAGGTATTTGCACGACGTGTAACAAGCGTTGTTATATAATATAATGACATTTTTGTCATTTCTGTTGATGTTTAAAATCATATAATAAATGTATGTGATTATCACGATAGAAAAGACAGTGCTTTATCTTTGCTAACATCAAGTTTAGTTGCGTACAACTTGCTTCTCTGCATCGTCTCGTGATAGTACTTTTCGCGCTGAAATCGGTGAATGGTGGCCTTTAAATAGTGTTTTATGCGTGTATTAAGTTCAGATTGTTAACGCTCATATTGTTAACTTTAGATAGCGCGCGTTTTGTTCCATTCATCTTAAAGTTAACCATTGACTTTAAGTAATCTTAAGAAATTTGTTTTGTCCTCTTTAGCATGAAAAATATATATTTGTCGGTGTGGATGATAATTTAATAAAAATCAAGTTAAAGTAGGCTATTGAAAACAGATTGGTACGTTACGTTGCGTTACGTGGCGTTTCAATACGTTACCATTGGTTATCCGCTAATGAGTTGTACACCCCCACCTTAGGTACGGTTCTCCATTAAAAGTCGGTGTAACAGAAACGCAAGTCGAGTAGTAATACAAGTTAGGTATTATCGTAACAAAACGTGTTAAATAACAAAAATGAAACTTTACCGTTACGGAATAAAACGAATTGTCTAATAGATAAAACGAGATATCACCTACAGGACGTGCCGTTGAAGTAAAATAGAAAAAAAAAAAAGGGGGCTTGCTGGACTAAGAATAATATAATTTTTTAGGTCCCATGGCGTTATACATTGTTTTGAACTTATATTCCTACGGACTTACATTCCATTTACACCGGGACTCAATGCTGCAAGGCGGTACCCAATGCGAGTAGACAGCTTGGTAAAACATGCAAGTGATGTATTTCAATGTCCACGATCACAGATAACATCAGTTTTAATAAACAATCTTTATAATAATTTCAATCAATTTTTATATTAGTGAATGGAGCGCGGATTTGGGCTTAATTGGATGTTTGACCAGTGAACCAAGTATCTGTTGTCAGCGACTTATTGTTATTGGACGTTTACAAGTGTATCTTAATGTTTTTCATATCATTCAGTAGCCGTGTATGCATTTTTTAAAACTTAATTGGGCTTGGCTAACAACTAGATTGGGTGAGGGGAAAGACCGTACCCTGTCTAACATGTATTTTGTTATCGAAATGGTTCAAAATAAGGTTGGTAATAAATTGTGTATGAATCATACATGTAGTAATTATTGTGAAACGCGATTGCCATCAGAATGTCTTGTGGTCTACCGCTATTTATCACCCCTGGCATATTACACTTACCTAAGACCTACACTTCTAAACTATTCTAAAGTTGTTAACGATTTTATCATTTTTCAAATCAAGATTGTAAATTCTATTTCCTCTGCAATTCAACATTTTTTCCATACCTTACGGTACCATGTTTTTATTACCAGGACGGATCTACTTATCTGTTTCCTTCGGTCAGGTTGTGTATTCTTCGAAGTTTTAAAACAAGTTTAACTTCGTTTGTTTATCGATACCACTGGAATACATTAATTAATAATTAGCCCCTATATATGCCATATGGCATGTCAAACGCACGGTTATGTCGACACATAGTCTCAGAAGAAACCCGTTGTTGCCACATTAACAGCAATAGGTCTTGTATATGTACTTTCCTCAAACAGGATAGCCCACATCACGGCCTTTGATGGATTGGATGTAGATTACAGGTTATAACTGAAAATAGTTTCTATACATACTTCATATAACAACCACTGTTTGTAATGAGTGTATATATATATATATCCATGTTTATCAAGACCATCTGCGCCCGGCTTTACAAAGTCTTCTTATACAGTTAAAACAATTCGGGGAGCGGCGCGTAGCTCAACGCAAAAGCGTCCTCCTGATCCACGACTGGCCCATCAAATGCCGTGGTGTGTGCTATCATGTCTGTGGGATACTGTAGGCCTACATAGAAGATATCTTGTTGTTATTCAGTAACAGTGTATCTACTCTATGTGGCGACAGGGGGTTTCTCTTTATCCAAGTGTCGGTATAACCGTGCGTTTGACATCCAATAAGTGCTAACTTATAATCAATGTGTTCCAGTGGTTTGGTTAAGCAAATATAACTTTAGTTAAAACTACGCTTACGATGCTAGTACAAGTTTCTGAAAGTTTTTGTACCTTTGGAGATTCGTACAAAAAACATCGTAAATCTACAAGACATGATAACACACACTACGGTCTTTGATGTATTAGTTGTGCAACACTGGTTGGAACGAGAAATAACCCAATGGGTCCACTGAATAGAATCGATCCTTCGACCCACCGCGCCTCGGACGGACGCTCTTGCGCTGTGCTACGTTTCGCTCCCCGTGAAAAAGTGCGATGCCGTATACTAGTATATGTAAGGGCTCGTGTATAAATCTCAATGTATTTCACAATGTGCACACAATTAGGACCACCTCCATCATCTTATAATCCTAATATCCACTGTCATCAGCTGTGTACGGATACATTTGTTTTTGCTTAACAACACCTCTGGAACACATTGATTATTAATCAGCGGTTATTGGGTGTCAAACTGTGTCACAGAGTAAACACGCTTCCGCAACACAACAATAATAGCAAGGTATATATTATGTTGTGCACTATCCGAGTGGCAGAATAGCACACACCACGGAATTTGATAAGTTTTCCAGTCGTGTACCACTGACTGAAACGGAAAATAGCCCATAAAATGTTTTGCGCTGTGGAGGATCGATCCCTAGATCCACCCCGCCACAGGCAGACATTCTACCGCTGGACTACATCCTGCCCCTTTTTGTGCAAGACTCGTACATTTTATCGCACGTCGCTTGGTATGATGTCTTTTGTGAAACAGGTCATCAGATGCGTGAGGTCAAAGGATCGATTCTTCTTTGTAGACCAGTTGGATTTGTCATGTTCTAGCGAGTGGTACACCACTGGTACGTCGATGGCTGTGGTATGTGGTATCCTTTCTGTGGGAAAGTTCATACATATAAAAGATCCATTGTGGCCAAAACAAAGTGTAGCTTTAATATGTTGCTACAACACGGTTCCCACCTGGTGAAATCACATATTTTACCTTAATTAATTGATAAGTAATTAATCAATATGTTCCAGTAGTGTCGCTAAACAAACTTTAAAGACTTGATGCTATTTGTAACTAAGCATATTTCTGACTAATAGAGCATTCTTATTTATAAAAGTTAACATTTACTTATACATTTGATTACCTACATTAGTATTGCCCTTTGACGTTTGCGTACAATAATTGATCTTAGTACGATACAAATTATTTTAGACAAAAATACACCTTAAACTACTACACTATAACCATTTGGATGACCAGAGAAGCATAGGATATACATATGTTCAAATTATAACTAATAAGATGTAAATATATGTCAATGTTGATCTATTAGCCATAATGCTGTTTAAAATATAGCATTAGATGCGCACGTTCGATGGCACATATATTTTTAAACTCTGCCTTTAACTGTTATCTGTGTCTATATTTAACAGACGCTTCTGGCAATAGGCACATAGAGTTGAATATATCCTACATTTCCTTATGTTGAACACTATGCTCCATCAGTATCATGATACTAAGATAGCATTTTCATATCACTTGCTGTTGATGATTAATAATCTATAGGTGCATTGTTGACTTAAAACGGGTGCAGAGAAAACATCTAAAACTCCAAATGTCTTTCTTGTCGCTCAATGTTTCGCATATTGCTCCATCAAAAATATATTAAAAAGAGTAGCAAAACGTGTCCATTTAAGACAGGTGGCTGGTTAATACATTTGCTGATTTGCTATGTTGTACAATATAAAGGTGGCCCAGTAAGAAAGGTGTCTGCGCTATACCGGTCATATCTCAGGTCATTTCCCGTTCCAACCAGTAATCCATGATTGGTCTACCAAAGGCCGTGGTGTGTGCTAACCTGTCTGTGGGAAAGTGCACATAACATTCCCTTGCTCTTATTCGAAGAATATAGCCTAGATGTGGCGGCAGCGGGTTTCCTCTGTTACCAAATATCCAATAACCACTGATTAATAATCAATTTGTTCCAAAGTTAAACAAACAAAATAAATCTTTATCAATGTGGTTAAGACAGCTAAAACACGTCCTTGTTTTCAACGGTGTACTATTATATATCGACCGGTTTCAACAAGTATGACAAATCAAATTTTTCTGCAGATCAACTGATTCAAATTGCCCGAAGACAGAAAAACAAACAATCGTGCGCGTTGTGAATGAACTAAAAATAGAAAGGAATGCTCCAATAATTAGATCAGCGTACAAATCACACCCAAGATAGGATAAAAATAGTTCGTAGTTACGACACAGAGACAGTGCTCATTGCCCAATAAGAAGTATTGGCTATAACATTAAACACACTGCATCAAGGAAACGTCATGAAGTGATATATTATAGTAAGAGCTGGGAAACTCTAGAAAAACCGGTCTCCGTGGTGCAGAGGTTAAACGCGTCAGGTTCAAGACTTGATAGGTACATATGGGATCTTTAATCTCAGTACCTACTCCAACTCAGAGTGAGTGCTCCGCAAAGCTCAGTTGGGTAGGTGTACTTCCATTTACACCGCCAAGTGTAGGGCCTACAGTCCTGGCTGTGGAAAAGTATACACATAAAAGATCCCTTGCTACTCATCAAGAGTAGCGGGTTTCCTCTATCATATTAACTCTAACTTCTGTCCTGGACAGGCAGTCGAGGCATCTGGACTGCGTGGCCATGACATACGTTATTGAACCTTAATTGGATATAAGCATGTAAATAAGTTATAACCAACACATTAACTAATTAACTAACTAACTAACTGACTAACTAGAAGACGACACTGTCGTATGCGCTTCGACAGTATGTTCTGCATCATTGTTGGTTCAGTTTTGTTGTGTGCAAATAATCTTGGGAGCGGACCAAAGCGCAGCGCAATATTGTCCACCTAAAGTTCGATGGGTCGAAGGATCGATCCTCCTCAGTGAACCCGTTTGGATACACCCCTGTTTCGCGAACACATGGTGACACCAATGCTTTGTTCATCCCACCATCGCATTTTTTGATGACCTCGTATGGGAAAAGATACCGTACCATCGCATTTTTTGATGACCTCGTATGGGAAAAGATACCGTATATACCATCGCATTTTTTGATGATCTCGTATGGGAAAAGATACCGTACCATCGCATTTTCGATAAAACATGGTTTACTATTGCACTAAATGACCTCGTGTGGCTATAGATACCGTACCATCGTATTTCGGATAAAACACTGCTTATGTCTATCCTGCTAACTGACCTTCTGTGGTTGTGGATATCGGCACCTAGCGAACATGAGCGATTCCATGGTATTTGTCCCGTCCGCAACGATTTATTTTCATCATTTTGGTTGGTTAAGACAAGACACTATGTTATTAAATAATTCAAATGTTAGGAATTTCAATTTGCAGTACATTTTTTTTAATGAAATTTGATATTTGCATGTATTTACATAACAAAGAGAAAAATCGCTACGTACGGGACAAATACCATGGAATCGCATATAATACATGTATAACACTATTTAGTATTGTTCTATATGACCTCGTGGGTGGTAGTTAGTTGTTGGTTACCTATAACTTATTTACATGCTTATATCCAATTAAGGTTCAAGCACGGCTGTCATAGTCACGCAAACCAGCTGCCTCGACTGCCTGTCCAGGACAGAAGTTAGTGTTAGTATGAGAGAGGAAACCCGCTACTCAAAATTGATAAGTAGCAAGGGATCTTTCACATGCACTTTCCCACAGACAGGATAGCGCATACCACGGCCTTTGTTAAACCAGTCGTGGACACTGGTCGGTATAAGACTTAGTGGTATTATACCTACCCATTGAGCCTGGCGGAGCACTCATTCTGTGTTGGAGTCGGAAAGTGAGATCCTCGAACAGGATTCGAACACCGTTTCTACCAGCCTGTATAGTCCGTGGCGTTAACCACTATACACCACGGAGGCCGGTTTCTCGTGGGTGGTCAATGATTATAATTTTATACCATCGACTGGTGTGTGTGGCACGACGGTGCTTTAGTCGGGTCAAATTATGAAAAATATGGCCCAACCCTACTTTGACATCTTGTAACTGGTATGAAGTTGAACAACTTTACTCAACAATGTATTAGAAAGTGAATGATTTTTTCTTCTGAGTGGACCGGCCTCCGTGGTGCAGTGGTTAACGCTACGGAATTCAGGTTGGTAGGTACTGGGTTGAATCCCATTCGTGGCATATGGGATTTTTAATCAAAGTACCGACTCCAACACTGAGTGAGTGCTCCGCAAAGCTCAATGTGTAGGTGTACTTCCACTTACACCGACCAGTGTACACCGACCAGTGTCCACAACTGGTTTAACAGTCCTGTCTGTGGGAAAGTGCATATTATAAACGATCTCTTGCTACTCATCAAGAGTAGCGGATTTCCTTTATCATACTTCAATAACTTCTGGACAGGCAGTCGAAGCAGCTGGACGGCTTGGCCATGACAGACGTGCTTGAAACTTAATTGGATATAAGCACGTAAAATAGTTAAAACTAACTAACTCTGGGTGGGGAAAAAGTACAGTAATAATTATGTGTCCTCCATTTAAAGAGAATCATTCACCATATTGGCGCGAAAAGCGCGATCACGTGACGACATAGTAAAGTGATTTATACGCAAAATCATTGGCGGCGTGTAATAGAAAAGAAAACACTTTTCTTGTTTATCTACATACTTGCATACATTTAAATTAAATTAATATATGATTATAAACATCAACAAAAATGACAAAGTATTATTATAGTATACACGTATAGTACTATTATACGTACACTTGCCTGTTTTACGTCGTACACATACATATTAACTCCACAAAACACGCAAGTAAAAAGTACTAACATTTCTACGGTCACTGCTATAATGATTATACTCTATTATATATGCACATTCCTCACATTGGCGCCAATATCGGTGACTGAGGGATTACTTTGATTAATTCATTACATGTAAACATTACGCAAGCTTTCTCAATGATCGTCTGTAAGCATGGCGTGGTGAAACTGTCGTGATTGATTATTATCTAGCAGGTTTTCCATCTCCTTATTCCACTATTGATCATAGTTGTACCCCTCGGGCAGTAACTGAGAAATATGTATATATGTATTAGATATTGAGGTAGATTATACTGCTTAGTATATGTGTGGTCTTCTAAGCTTTCGATACATTACAACATGATGTGATTTTGGATAGCTTAGCTGAGGTTGGAATTTCTAGCAAATTGTTTTTTCGATGTATACAGTATAAAGTGTATGCATGCGTAAAGACAGTAAAATTGTTAGTTATAACTTATTTACGTGCTTATATCCGATTAAAGTTCAAGCACGTCTGTCCTGCGACAGTAAATGGATATCCTGATTATCAGTACGCATTAGGGGTGTATTTTATGGCCCCCTCTTTTTACAGTTTTTATCAATAAACAAATTATTTTTTTATTTCTCGCAATCATGGCGTCCTTATATCAGCCAGTATGGGAAATAACCTATAATTAATTTACTGTACATCGATGCAATAATGTTAAAGAATTTACTGAAATTCTAACCTCAGCTAAGTATCTGTCTGTATATCTGTGTCCGTCTGTCTCTCTGTCCGTCCGTCCGTAAATAACCTAGTTTATGATTGCCTGGTGTACGACTGTTTACTATTTTAAACTGCGTTATCACTACGGTACCCACATATGAATATTATGAACGTGATGTGATGTTATGAACATAACATTGTTTACTTTTATGATTTATGACCACACGACATACAGTAACAACTTAATGTATAACCACCGGCTATAATTGCATCACGCCACATTGGCAACTATAATTATTGTTTTCCAAGGAGCGGGACGTAGCTCAGCGGTAGAGCGTTTGACATCCAACCACCCTATCGCTGATAATAATCAATGTGTTCCAGAGGTGTCGTTAATACCCCTATCACACTCAACTGCTGGCGCTCCCACTGCGACCTGCCCTGCGTTCAATAGCGCGGGCGTTCTGCTACCGACACAAAATGCTCGCGCGCTTGAACGTAGGGCAGGTCGC
>JAULBR010083270.1:0-13546 GCA_032355825.1 Melanodrymia aurantiaca
GGCACTATATCTCAAAACGATCGTCTAGTGTTCCTCTACAAATGTGCAAAGTTTCATGCTGGTATCAAAAAATGAACGATTTTTCACCTATGCCGCTGGACTATAACAACTGTTGTACATTATAGACTTCACAATCACAAGGTAACAACAGTTATAAGCCAAACAAAGCAAATATCAATCAATATCTTTTTGTTTTCATCCATAAAATTTGTTAAAAAAACCTTATTATTTCTGCATGAATTCTACAATAAGAATCATTTCTAAAACAAATTTTTTCGTATATGCATCATGTGTTTTATAGTGTACTATAAACATATGTATGTTAATAAATTAAAAGTTACTGGACCAAGCATGTGTTCTTTACATCAGCATTTATCGTGTTCTTCCCGTCGTTTTACCAAGACTTGGGATTTGTGATTGTATCTGTCCTCAATCACTATATCTGTTATATCTACAATTATACCAGTCATTCTGTTATTATAGATGGCTGGGTATTTTCTTTTTTTGGGGGGTAATGATCAACAGACTTATACTGCCATTCAGGGACATTTTAATTTCGATATGGGAATCTGCGGAGAGCTTTGAATGGTCGAGGCGTTGTGACTGCTAAGATTGGCCTGCCAACGTGCGTGGGAGTTAATACAAGGTTATGCAAAAGACTCTTCAACGGTATATTCATGACAACATACGGTTACAAAATTATAGAGCTTTATAAATCGTCTGACTTGTCTCGGCGAAACGTTGATCAAACTGATTGCTTGCTTCTTGATGAAAACAATGCATAGGTTTGTCACTTCTCATCCACTTTACGCCGAAGGACAAAAAGGACGTCAACGTGTTACTACTGGCAATTAGGTAAATTCATTTTTACTTTTATCTATATTTTTACTAATTAATTTTTATTTCATTATTTGCTTTAATTTCTTTTCGCTTTCGTTTCAAGTAAAGAAACTTTTTAATTTTTTAATTTTTATTATTTTTGAATCGTGTAGTGAAGTTTGTAATAATTTATATCTTTGTAATTTTGTTTTTAAAATAAAAACCACTAAGATTATAATTATAATTATTATTAATGTAATTAGACCATACTAGAAATTTAATATAACTTTTATTGTTTGTGATTCGTAATAGATAGGCGAACGTTGGTATGATAATGTTTGTTACTTTAACGCCAACTTGGAGCACATTTCTTAAACAATCGTCAGCTGCCACATAGGCTACTCTTTTTCAATTAACAGCAAGGGATCTTTTATATGAAATTGGATAGGGTTGGGTAATCTTTTGTGCGCTTCCATCAGAAAACTGTTCAAGCACACCTGTCATGGGCACAACCTCTGACTTCGGCAGAGATTTCTGTCCACGACAGGTAATATGAAAATTTCCACAGACATTAAAAATAACAAGGCCTTTAATGTACCGTCGTGGACCACTGGTTAGAACGGGGAAAGCAATATTCTCTGAGTGGGGTCGATCATCTACCTCACGCAGCTCAAGCGATTGCTGTATCTCCTGAGCTAATTGTGGCGACGCGAGGACATGGATGCACTTCTGTGACTCGCACGTTCGATTGAGGTACTCCGGAGTACCCGATTGATCCCCTTTACTTGCCAATGGGAACACAATTAACGCGTTCATTGGGAAGACCAAAATGACGACTGTTTGACATCAAGTAGGAGAAGATTAATGAATCAATGTTCTGTAGTAGTGTTGTTAAACAGACGCAGGTTGTCTTTTATAGATCTCTATTGATCGGGCCAATACGATGAGTGGGAGTGATCGCTCATTTGTCAGTCAATGTGTGCGTACGTTAGATTAGACACAATTCATCAACACGTCATCATGTTTGATGGCTATAATGGCTGGTGTGTCGTTGGTATGGATCATATGGATTTTCCCTTGTGAATACGTTATTAGAAGCTTTTTGTTTCCTTGTCCGTTTAAACACAAACTATAATAATGATATCGTGTGAAACATTGGAAGGTTTCTGTTTCCTTGTCGGTTCCAACACAAACTACACGATGTTTTGATATGGCGCGAAACAGATATGGAAAGAATGTGTTTATGTGTCCAAATTCGTGTTCCTCTTTTGACCCACTCATTATCACATGCTCAAGCTACGAATTAATGCATAGTCATAATCAGTTATAACGCGTATACTAAAGGTGCTGGTTCGAGCTTAAGAGGGATGCTCTCTGGCAGTGTAGGCTATGGTCGTCTTTCGCGAACACATGGTGTCATCACTGTTTAAGCAGTAGTTTATGCCTATATATCGTCACGGTTTTATTAAAGATCATCTGTACACTCTCTTGGCGAGATATTGCTTGATCTTTTAAATAGATTATCTATTGTTAACGCTCGGTCGTGTGCTATTGTCGCATCCCCCTTACAACTCGAATCAACGGATATAAATTTGAAATTTAATACTTTTTGTCTGCTATGAGCGCAGACTTTAAAATGTGAATACCGGTCTCCGTAGCGTAGATGTTAACACATCGGGCTTAAGACTGGTAGGTACTGGGTTCGAATCCCATTCGTGGTAAGCTTTAATGGCTAGGTGTACTACCACTTACACCAATCAGTAACACATGCCGTGGTATGTACTGTTCTGTCTGTGAGAGTGTATATCAAAAATATCTTGCTGCTTATCAAATAGGAGTAGCGGGTTTCCTCTCTCATACTAGCACTAACTTCTATACTGGAGAAACAGTCGGGGCAGCTGGAATGACACACGTGCTTAAACTTTACTTGGATATAAACTCGTAATAAGTATCACTGGCTATCATTTGTCGTGTACACCGGGTCACTCACGTTTTAGCACGTCCACAATTGCACGCATCAAAGATAGAAATAGTGTTTAACGACACCACTAGAACACATTGATTGGCGGTTATTGCATGTAATACGCAAGGTAATATCGACACTTTGTTAGACGAATCCCACTGCCGTTACATAGGCTATACTCTTCTTCTAATAACAACAAGGGATCTTTTATGTGCACTTTCCCATAGCTAGGATAGCACACACCACAATTTTCGGTAGACCTGACGTGGATCACTGGCTGGAACGGAAAATAACCCAATGGGTCCCCCGAGGAGGTTCGATCCTTCGACCAATCAAGCCTCTGACGGAAACGCTTGCCCTAAGCTATGCCCCGACCTTCATGCAACAATGCAGCTATCTCCCAATATCCGTCTTGCACATAAACCCGATTTTGAATATTATAGTTTGTTCGTTGTGATGTCAGGCTATTTTGCCCAAACTGTCTGAATTATATACCTGAATCTTTAGATTCTACTTATGACATTGACACATAAAGTTGTTGTATTGTCTTAATGTCTAGGTACAGGTATGAGACAGTCCCTATTACCCTATTTTATTCTGATTTGTATCTTTTCATCGTTTCATAAAACACCAGACAAAACAAAATGTCAACTGGTATAATTATACAATGCTTTATCTGTAATTCGTGAGTTCATGTCATCTTGACTTTGTCTCTGCTTTGGCATTGTTAATGGTTTTGTCGTTTAATTTAAACTGTATACGAGTTTTTAAACCCGACACAATGGCAACTGCAGAGTAGTGCAGAGTAGTGCAGACCACTGCGCGCCGTACATACATGTGGGTGTGTGTGTGTGTGTGTGTGTGTGTGTGTGTGTGTGTGTGTGTATACATTTTGAAAGAAAAATCCATATCACTGCATAATCCAGGGTCAATGGAATACAGGCGACAAAACATTGTCAAGGCTAAATACGTATATCTGCACGATACAGCGTCGAAGGGATATTATGACACAGTTGATATAGCATGCTCTTACGCATCACAACCAAAGCAGAGATGGTACCAGGGGCCGGTTTAATGAGCGTTGCTTAACGTAACGATAGCGTAACACTGTCATAACGATTGCACTGTCTAGGTTGTGTGTATCGATAACAGCGGCCACGATACTAAATTGACCACTGTGATCGCTTCATTGTCCTCAAATATTGCCATTTACGCAATCGTAGTGTAATGTCATGGCTAAGGCAGTCGTAAATGACGTTATAACATCTCAATTAAACCGGCCCCTGGGGTTTGCGAAAGTTAAGCACATATCCAGGCCCATCTGTGTACTCGTCTACGATGTAGTAGACATTAATTATTATGTGCTTTATAAATGAAAACTATGTTATTTCTTTTACTAGACCCGTTGAGGAACTGGACACCCGGTAGCTAGAGGAGTGATTCGTATCTGCTATGGGAATCAGACAGAACCGCCACCTCATAACATGCATTTGGTGTTTCGTGATTGCCCTCTTAAACACAGAGACTGGTTCAAACATTTCCTTCGCTCCTGGGATTCAACAAAACATCACACTACTGCAACAGTTTCACATCCGGAGATTGAAGGACAAAATCCAACGTGAAATCAATAAACACCGTGGTGACACTCCAACCGGACCTCAAACCCCAGAACCACTTCCGGTTCCGCAACATTCCCGCCCGTCCCAGGCGTCTCTGTTTGTCTTGTCTGAAGGAAGAGGTACGTGCTCCTTATAATTATCTTGTTGTTTACACTGACGTCATGTTAGTAGTCGTGGTTTCAACGTGCTCCTTATAATTATATTATTGTTTACACTGACGTCATTTTAGTATTCCTGCCTTACGTTCAATAGCGCGAGCGCTCGCGAACTATGTGACTGGTACCGATCGTGTACAACCATATCACATTCAGTTAAGTTTAGATGCAAACACCGGTGGCAAAACGTTTTGTCTCGGGAAACAGAACGCTCGCCCTATTGAACGTAAGGCTGGTTTCAATTGTAATTGTTAAAAGCGAAAGAAAATTTGGATATGCATGTTATTCTAATGACGAATGTCGTCAGTCTGGAATGATCATCTGGAACAATGTTTTAAGAATTTCAATACATATCCCCATGATATGTATGGCAATTCTTAAAACATTATAAACGGATAGATTTTGGTGTCTCTCACTCGAAATTTAACCCCATTAATACATAGGTGGGCATAATGATATTTACCCCATGGGGAACCATTTGCAATATAAACGCTTTACCTACGAGCGTATTCCTACCCAGGGGTAATTATACATGAATAATTATACAATTTAGTATTCATCCAGATGGTTATAATAGCTTAATGTGTACATTTGCCATAATACTTAATCACGTACTAAATTATTATAGAAAGAAGTTCAACGACCGTATTAAGTTATTACAAACACATTGGATATACATAATGTTTTTATAATGATAGTGTAAGCAACACGATGTAAGTGAATACATTTTAATTTTAATAAAAAAAACCCTCCATAAACCAGAAATATGTTACAAATAGCAAGCTGAGTGGCATTCATCTTAAATCTAGGCACTATGCCTCAAACACACTTTATCTTCTTTTCGTTTTCAATCTGTACGCCACTCGCTTGTTGCGCGTAATTCGTTCATATTGTAAGTTAAATATCTCATATATATAATATATCAAGTACAACGAGGCAACGTGGACACTGCGACCTATATCCGCGTGCACGTACACTTCTCCGTAGATGTATAAGCCTAATCCCAGGGGATAACAATAAAATAGGATCATTAATCAAGTGGGATGAGTCAGGTCCCTTGCTTACTGACCAGAAAGACCCAGGAGATAATTGATCAAATAGTTTGTCCTTGGCACAGAAAATCAGCATTATATTAAAGCACGAGACAAGTATGATGTCGCATCATTACGGTTGACCTTTTCAAGTCTACTGGCAATTTCCGTCATTTATAGAATATGTTCAACTGTCAACTGTCAAGTGCCATGCGAATGGGTGCAGTAGGTTCGAATCCCACTGGTGCATGTAGTAAGTGTTTTTCATTTACAATGTATATGCCCTGGGTCGGTGATTCTGTCGGTGGATGCAAGTCCCCGAGGGCAACAGACCCAGTTCAATTGACAAATTGCTGATAAATACTATGTATTACATTGACTTCGAACCGGCCTTCCTTATGGTGTTGGACTATCAAGTGCCATGCGAATTTAACTTGATTCTACAACAGCAAGTCAAGAGGAAAAGATGCCATGTAGAAAGAAACAAGTTAAAGCTTCTCCTCGTCAAGTCTCGATTGTAGGAAAGCTAGTTGTGCAGGATGTTAAACATCAAGTGAAACAAGAAACATGTCTTGTAGATAGCGAACGAAAAATTGTTCAATAAAATCACGTGAACAATAAACGATTTATCCAACATTAAAATACAAATGTTGGTAATCTACACGGAACATCTCTCGTCACCGTAAACATTTCAGGAGCGGGGCGTAGTCCAGCGGTAAAGCGCCGACCTGAGGCTCGATGGGTCGAATGATCTATCATCCTCCAGGGGGACCAGTTCGGTTATGTCCCGTTCTAACCAGTGATCCACGACTGTCTATCAAAATCATAATAATGTTATAACCAAAGGGTCGTTTGTGTGCATTTTCTCACATACCCGATAGATAGCACACACCACGGCCTTTGATGGACCAGTCGTGAACCACTGGTTGAAACGAGACATAACTGAGGAGGATCGATCGATCGTTTGGCCTTACGAATCTCAGACGGACGCTCTTGTGCTGAGCTACATGTATGCCCCTTTCCGTAATGAAGGAAAACGTGTTCCTGTAGGATGAAAATTACATGAGATTTATGTCTCGTCGTCCATCATTCTCACTATAAAATAGTAAAGTTGGTTATACTTTTATCAACATGACATTGTGTTTGTACATAATTACTAGTATACCACATGCAAAACCCTTCGTGAATATCATCTACATATTGTACACAGCCTTACTTTCAATAGGTCGAGCGTTCTGCTACCGAGACAAAACGTTCTGTGACCGGTGTCTGCATCTAACATTAAATGAATGTGATATGATAGTACACGATCGGTACCAGTCACATACATGTAGTTCCAGATCACTCTCCCTATAATTGAACGTAAGGCTGGTTATGTCATTATAACAGTTATTCTTTGGAATGTGGTCCGGTTCTAGTCTTCTTTCGCCGGCCAACACCGGCCGAGCTGGTAACATTTCGTATCATGTTATACAAGGAGAAGCAAAGAGCCCAAACACAGGAAACTAAGTCATGCCTTACCCGTGTTGAGCAATCATAAGGGTAATTGGTTATCGATCTGACCGGAAAGCGTCATGATTTACTCAAAACCATCGTAGTCACACCTAGATTAGCTCAGGATCTTCACGTTAGTTAGTTAGTTATAACTTATTTACGTGCTTATGTCCAATTGACCGTCAAGGACGTCTGTCGTGGACACGGTCCAGCTGTCTCGATTGTGCCCAGGACAGAAGTGTTAGTATGAGAGAAGAAACCCACTACGCCTAGTTGGTAAGTAGCAAGGGATAGTTTATGTCTTCTGTCCCACAGACAGGACAGTACATACCACGGCCTTTGCTAACCAGTGGTCGAACACTGGCTGGTGTAAGGGACGTATAGAGCTACCCATGGAAACTTACCAAACATTTACTAGGGTTGGAGTCGGAACGGCGATTAAAATCCCATCGCTTCGAGCGGGATTCGAACCTAGTACCTTCCAGTCTTGAGCCCGATAGTTTAACCAATACAACACTGAAACAGGTCTCGTCGCCTTATACACGTGTTCATTATAATTATACAATGTATTGTATTTTGTTGCATATAATGCAGTCATGTTGACACTGTGAGCAATGAGGGACCGATATAGAAAAGAAATATTTAATATTGTGGGGGTGTTATCCAATCTGGGGAAGTTGCATCTAAACGAAACCTTAATGATAATCGGCAAGATTATGTTGCGGAAGCGAGCTTTTATTTCTGAAACTATGTCTCGACGAAACCGCTCCAATATGCTCCAGTCGTGTTGCCAAACAAACCAACTTTATCTTTATCTTTGTAAGAACACGTGTAACTGATATAAGACGAGGTTCATGACCGACAATGCAAAGTAAGTCTCATATTCTGACTGTCTCCAATAATCATTGCAATGTTCTATTTTTGCAATACTTTTGACTGGACACATTGACCAGCCATTTAGTAGTGCATGAGTCATCCACATTGAAATATTTGATGCCAGGCTCACGGGAGACAAGTGAAAAGCTAAAGCATTGCAATTCTCGAGAGATCTCATAAACAGTTCTGCGATAACCGGTCGGCGGTGACTCACAGTCTCAGATGTATGTATAGATAAGTATATCTGGCGCCGATATATGCAATATTGAGCCGGACTGTTCAATAAACGTCGATGGTCAGTCCTCGGCTCCTTTCTATGTCCTGGTGCAAGTCTAGGGACCGTCTCAAAATGCCGACGTATTTCGCAATAGTAATAACGTTAGTTTGATGAGAGGTGATGATAATTCTAGTTTTGTTGGGATCTTGACAACGAACTGTCGGTGGCTGTCGATTATTGAAAGTCCTATTAAAATATGTCGTATAGATGAGAGGGTGCAGCTCCCACATATTTAGTAAGGGTTCGGACGAACCAAAATGGGTAGAATTCGTTTAAACTATAATAGGATTTATGTCGTAAAACATAATAATTGTGTTTATTGAAGTCCGTTCCTTTTGCAAGAAAAGCCCCCGAAATAGCCCGCAGAGAACCAAAGTGCGGAATAGGTGGGTTGTATGCTACACAAGCAAGTTGTTTCTATAGATGATTCTCCTGACACTGAACTTATTTCATCATGGCTATACCGTCCATGGACTGGCGAAAACTGCCCAGAACCTATTTCCCGATATGACGCATCATTGACACAGGTGATGTCTGATGCAATACCTTACTTTGACCTGTAATAATCTTTTTATCATTTTGATGAAGACAGTAGAGACAAATATAGCTGTGCTATCAGTGCCACCGGTGGGGCAGGATACGATCAACTTTAGCGAACGTCTGGTAACATCACTGTTTGGCTTTGTCGCCATATCTCTTCGACTCTGCCTTAAGCAGGATACGCATTTGGCTATGGCAATGTTTTGTCGTTTGGTCTGAAACGGTGTTTTCAGTCTGAAACAATGACTTATCTTGGTAGGGTGCATACACACTTAGTTTTTTTTATCATCCGAACAATGTTAGGATTTGGTTTAACTCCCTCCCCCACAATTCCCTCCCCCACATAATGTAACATTAAAAAACATTGACCAACTGTGATCTCATTAAAATGATGGCTTTGACCCTCTCCCCAACTTTCCGAACTTTGTTAGGAATGTATTTACGCAAGCCAATAAACCTGTAAAGATTGAGTCCATTAAATGTTTCCGGTTAAAATATTTATGAAACTTGATCTTAGTAAAGTAGATGCACGTGCAATCTCCAGGTATAGTCTAACTTTTTGCACAAAACATAAGTAAAAATTTGATAACCAAAGTCATAAATATATATGTTAATTTACATGCGTTCATGTCTATACATATCTTTTTGTTTTGTTGCAGGAAAAAATGTTCTGCAGTTTCCCTTGAGTCGACGACGAAATACATCTGAAAGTGAGGTAACAAGAGCAGATTTATGGGTGCTCGTTTGGAAGAAGGAAAAGAAACACAAGAAGAAGAATTTCCGGCAGTTACGGAAACGACAGAAGGGGAAGTTAATCAGAATACGAATATATAGTGTAGTGGACAAAGTGGCCACAAAAGTTGCCGAGTTAAGGACAAAAGTTCAAAAAACAAAATGGTACAAAATTAGTTTACCTATAACTTTGATTAAACATTTAGAGTCGTCACAAAAAAAGATGATGGTTTTGCGAGTAGAGTGTAAAAGATGTAATAGAAAGACTCAAATTATATTTCCACGAAAACTGAAGGCAAAATGTCGCAAGACTGGTAGGAAAAAGAAAAAACAAAAGAAAGGATCGAAGAAAAGGAGGAAAAATAACAGACGAAAAGGTTGCGGCACCACTCGTTTATCTCAGTCCGCGAAACATTCGAAGCATCGACCTTTCATCGTCATTGAGCAAGGGTGGAGAGATGCGGGTAGGCATCGGCGATCAGTCCCGGTGACACTGTGTGGCTCGAGTCGTAACAGTCTTGTTAACTTACTGGTCGGTCGATCAGTGGAGAATTCGTGTTGTAAAATGTCATCGTATCTTACATTTAGTGATATGGACCTTGACGACGATATAGTGTCACCAGCCGGCTACACCGCGGCGACGTGTGTTGGTTCCTGTTCGCGACGTCCTAACAATAGAATAAACCGTCGTTCCGGAAGAAGACGAAGAAGAAGAGGAAGGGGACAGAATGGCAGAAACTCCAACAGGGGGCGCTGCTCGGCGTCAGAGACATCGGCATTAAATGTTTGGATCTTTAATGACAACCATGACTTGGTGGAAGCCAAACTGCCAGACCTGGTCGTACAGTCGTGCAGGTGCACGTAGCCAAGTATGAAAGATGTTTGGATTTAGAACCACATCACCGCATACCTCATGGCGGGCTCGGTGTTCCTGGCCTAGGTGATCATATCGATACGATAATTGGTCATGATGTGAATCGCGTAACAGGGCATTCATTCCACGAAACCTGATGATTGACCGCCATATCACGATCATCACCAATATGGGTATGTTTTGTCGAGAAGGATCTTGAGCAACTCCATTTTACTCTCAGTGTCCGGTGTAGAACATTGGTGTTAATCTACAGTATTTATTGTTAAGTTTATTGATTTTACAATTGCATCATGCTGTGACTAAGTTACACCGATCTCACGTGTAAGTAGCCCTGACAGCATTTGTTGCATAAGTGTACATAAACAAAACGTTCTAGCATGCCAACTGAACGGACTATTCTAGTGCTCGGCCTACTTTATTATTATTATTATTATTATTATTATCAACTGTTAATTGTGGTAACCAAAACAACTTTGCTGTTGTCTTATATTGAACCATTTATTGTTATTACTGAAAGACAAAGAGAAAAACAAATACGTACCTCGAGTATACTATTAACTGCCATTGATTTTACTATAACAGTTCTGAAGATACGGTACCCATTGAAGAATGCAGCAGCTGATGGACCTAATGGACTGTCGACAACAATGAGGACGCTAGTAATCATTCAAGAGAAATAGAACTTAGTGCATAGGGAATAGAATTACGCGAAAAATGCCCTTAATTAATCAGTCAGTCAGATGCAACGTTTAAACAGCTGTGTACAACATGACCACAAACGCGATATGTTGCAGAGGTCTTCATCTTAAGACCGCCTACTGGGTCTGCGCGTACTTGAGTACCCAAATACGAAAGCCCAGGGCTTATAAACGAAAAACCGTGTTATTTTCTTGGACGAAAAGAGCTAGGGGCTCAATAGTTAATGACTCTTTTCACAATTGTGATATAATTTTCTTTCCTTAAACGCTGCAATTTCTAATCCTTCCTCATCAGTGTGTAGCGTCTTGTCACTACCAAACTTGCGTTCAATAGGGCGAGCGCTCGCAGTCGCTCGATAGACTGGTGTTTGCAACATTAAATGAATGTGATATATATGACAGTACACGATCAGTACCAGTCAAATTGATCGCGAGCTGCTTGTTACTAATAGCCAAGTTGTAGTATATCTTTGTTGAAATAACTATTACGGAAATAGCTCCTCCAACGGTATCTTTAGTTTAATTAACTTTCAAATAATGTTCAAGCATTTCCGACACCGGAACTCAGTCCTGTCACATGTTATTATATTGGGCTAGGAAAAGTAGTGTGGCCCTAGCAGATAGATAGGCCTATCGTCATCAGGCTATTACGCATTTTGCAAACGAACTTGAGCCAGCCACTGGCTGGGGGGTCTGGCGGTCTGGCCAACGCCGGAGAAGAGGAGTAAGAAGAGGTAAAAGGAAGAAGAAGAAGAAGAAGAAGAAGAAGAAGAAAAAGTATCTGAATAACGAGTCTCATTCTACAGTTGTGTACGTGTGTTCCCTATATGTTTGATATTTAATGTGAACCTAACGCGATATGTGGCTATACAAGTTTAGAGACCATGTTAAGCATCTGCCATTAAAACTGATAAAAGAATAGTTTTCATCCAGAATTAATACTAATTTATATAATTATTCTCTATTGCCAAATGATCCCAACATTTTCGGTTATGTTTATATCGGACATTGGAATAGCGTGTCATTTTATTGGGTTGTTGAAGTAATTTAAAGCTACTTTGTGCATGTACTTGCTAACATGTTACTAAAATAATTATGAAGTCACAAATTGTCACCTAACGTCATGCACATCGCGTAGAACTACGTTTCATCTTCTGTGTGTTCAGTGGTACATGGACAAGTTATAGGTTTTGATAGCATTTCACAATAAAACGTCTGAATTTATACAAAATAGAACACTTTACTAGCTACCTTGTATTATCAAGTTTAAGTCTCTCGTGAAATAATGTTCATTGATGTCATTCGCTATAAAGCTCGTGACAGTTGAACATTACTCCACTTGTGACATAAACTTTATAAAACAGGGTTGCTCATTAAATACTCACTATTTAATAATGCATATGAAATACCCTACCTTTTCAGTTTATGGATATGTTAGAAATTTTCCCATGTTAGACTTTTCTATAATATTTTTAAACAATATAAATTAAATTTCTTTTAAACATAAATTATGTGATTTATCAGCAGAACTTGGTATAGCCTATATGAAGACAGTTTTCTAATATTATGCCCGTGTTGACGTATGCAAAGTTAGCACGAAGTATTGTTGTGTTGTTAAAAGCTACTATTATAATTATGATGTGATATTTATAAGCTTGTAATGTATGTTATATCTGTCATACGTTTGTTTTAGTCATTGTTGTCTATTATGTGTTTGTATTTTGTTCAAAACTACAGCCAAAATGTCAAAACAACAGGTGCGACACGAGTATTTTTATTTTTATGGAACGATACGAAGAACATAAACATTTAATCATAATTTATTACCTGTGAGGTTCAGCACAAGGTTCATATTTATCATACGAATTCATTCCCTCGACTGTCATAGCTAAAATCGTTCGTCCTCTTGGCATTTGTTTAACGATTGGCTGTTATAAGAGTACATCTCTTTCTGATTGGCTGTCATAAGAGTACATTTCTTTTTGATTGGCTACTTTCTTCATTCATGAATCTTTACTACGAGTTTAAGAAACATCGGAAATCAAATGTAGGCCTACGACTATCTAAACGTAAGTCAAGTTAAAAAATTAACTAGGTCCTACACTGCCCCAAAAAAAACCCAGATATATATATACGCAAGCTAAAACAAAGACAACATCTACAGAACCAAATTCCTAATTTTACTATATAATGCTATATGATTTCCCAGTGACGTAATTGCATGATTTGACTTCACAACCTGGCGATAGTCCATTTCCGTCGGCAATGAAACGTTAGTTTGTAATCATTGACTGAAATGTATACGGTTCAAGTACTTAAACATTGTTTGTGACGGACACTCGTATAATATATACTGACGATCAAAAGAAAGTATATCACGACCTTTTTCAGCTGATGTAAAATGTACATTTGTCACCTTTGGACATTTGAACGAACATGAAATGTAAACGAATTTGTTTTTGTAAATG
>JAULBR010083281.1:0-13546 GCA_032355825.1 Melanodrymia aurantiaca
CCCTGGTCTGAAGCATGTCTCACCCTGGTCTGAAGCATGTCTCACCCTGGTCTGAAGCATGTCTCACCCTGGTCTGACGCTTGTCTCACCCTGGTCTGACGCTTGTCTCACCCTGGTCTGAAGCATGTCTCACCCTGGTCTGATGCTTGTCTCACCCTGGTCTGACGCTTGTCTCACCCTGGTCTAACGCTTGTCTCACCCTGGTCTGACGCTTGTCTCACCCTGGTCTGAAGCATGTCTCACCCTGGTCTGACTCTTGTCTCACCCTGGTCTGACACTTGTCTCACCCTGGTCTGATGCATATCTCACCCTGTTCTACAACATAATTATGATGGATAACAGAAATTAATTGTATTTTAGGCAGCTGGGGGTAGCCCTTCAAGTCAGGAAGCAGACCCACAGAGTATCTCCAAAGTACACATCATTTTTATGAACCACTTAGGTAAGTATTGGCAAACTTTAATAAACAGTGAATTATTTAAATGATATTTTACATGTATATTTTCTAGATCTATGCCAACTGTCGTGTTGTTTTAATGCACAGGATTACATGTATACAAATTAATTAGTAATCAAGTGTGAACCAATCACAGGATTTTGTGCATAGGCATGCTATAAATACAATCATGTAAAGTGCAGGGATGGGGTAATCTGACAGAATATTAAAGAATAATATTTTAATAATTTTAGTACTTTCTTCACCCCGGGTCTTAATACTATTATCCAGAATTCAAATTTCAACACATTTCTCAAGATGATTCGGTTTTGACAGACTACGCTGTAGTTGATGTGTATGTGCACAAGGCTGGGCTGGGATAACCTTTGTTCTGGATGCCGATGCACATACATCATGTATCCACTTGAGGTTCATGCCACCTCCACCCCACCAACTGGGCACAGTCTGCTACAAGGACACCATTTCAAGGCTGTGTCCAGTGTGCTGTAATGTTAGCAAAGAGATAAAACTATTTGTTAAAACCAACATCGGTGAAAAGATAAAATGTTGAATGTGAAATATAATAATAATTGCAGATGTTGGATTCGATGGAATTGAATGTGAAATATAATAATAATTGCAGATGTTGGATTCGATGGAATCGATCCAGAGATTGGTTTAGTTAACAATGTTCTGAACAAGTACTTCCAAGTGTACTTTCCGCGGGCAATACAGCTTGGACTGACGCTACAGCGACTTGGCTTCACAGAAAAGCTGATCTATACAACACATCCATGGCTGGTCAGTCTGTACCTGGACTGTCCCCCGAACCTCAATCTATCAGGAATCGTTTTACAGGTCAGTAATAGTATATATAACACTGAAAACAATCACATGTTCTCCCTATGGGTACAGCCTCGACACTGGGTCCTGACCTTTGATGGCGGATTATGCCCATGGGGAGCGGTCCCTGAACTTTAAGTGGACAGAGGCATCCTCAAAACAACCTTGACTGACTGATAATTGTGTGTGCATTCAGTATAGACTAAGTTATTTAGTTATAACTTATTTACATGGGCAGGCAGTCGTGGAAGCAGGCAGTTGTGGAAGCAGGCAGTTGTGTTTTCAATTTAAGTGCCTGCAATAAGCATTTTGAAACCAATTTAACACAAGCATGTTTAAAGCCTATATAATTGCAAAAATTGTTACTGACAGGAAGTTTTATAGTTAAATACAGGTTGAAACATGAATCATATAATTGGTTTATGCCCAATTATATATAAGCACAATGGCATCAACAAAATTGCATACCTTTTGTCCTACTTGTAGTATGTCAGTTTCTATTAATTTTAACTAGTTTCTAATCTGCATTATCATTCACAGGAATTTGGTAATCCACATATGTGATTTGTATATGTATTTTAGTCTAGAGAATTCAAGGAAGCCATTTTCTTTTCAGTTTAACTAATTGTTAATCATCATTTTGCAATTTGGATTCAATACATTTACTGTATTCATGTTAAAGATTCTATTTTAGTTCTTTTTAGTTCTGTACAGTAGGCCTACTTATAGTCATTCTTTATGAAATTTTAATTAAAAATATTTTCAATTTTTAGTGCCCAAATAAAACTTCTGTTGAAACATTCAAGAAAGCAGTCAATCTGGGCATCATAAACTGGCATGCTGGGCCAATGAACATGATGTTTGAGACTTTGATGGATCCCTTGATGGTGGAGTTTGGTCTACAGATGTCCCAGGACTTAGACAAGCTGTTTGGGATTGTTCGTAAACACAGAGTGCTAAGTCAGAGAGACGTTCCTGGTAAGTACAACTTTTCTAAAGTCACAAATATTTTTATTATTAAATCTGAATTCTACAATTATAGGATTCTTAAATCTGTGTTTTTAAGCAAGTCCTTGTACATTGGTTCTGACATCTTCAAACCCTCTACTATTAAAATCAAAAATATTTTTATTAAATCTGGATTCTACAAATATAGTTTTTTGGAATCTTTCTTTTTATGAATTGTTGTTTTTGGGGCTTGCATCCAACACATTTTGTGAGTAAGTCTTTGTACATAGGTTTGGACATCAGCAAAACCTCTACTTTTAAAATAACAAATATTTTTATTTCTAAATCTGGATTCTACAAATATAGTTTTTTGGAATCTTTGTTTTTATGGATTTTTTTTTATGGGGCTTGCATTCAACACATTTTGTAAGCAAGTCTTTGTACATATGTTTGGACATCATCAAAACATCTACTTTTAAAATCACAAATATTTTTATTATTAAATCTGGATAGTACAAATCTATAGTTTTCTTGAATCTTTTTGTTTTATGGATTGTTTTGGGGGTTTGCATCTAACATGGAGACCAGGCATTGTACAATCTGCTGATATATCAGTTGAATACTAATTGATTACTCTGAGGTTTTTTTCTAACTAGGAATGTCTCAAGCTCTGCTGCCAATCTTTGCCAAGCATGGTGTCGAGGCTATAACAGTTGGTGTTAATGGAGTTACTGCCCCTCCAGACGTCCCGAACATTTACCGGTGGATCTTTCACAATACAAGTCTGATTGCGATGTCGCATCCAGGTAAGTTCTTAGTTTCACGCAACATCAAATCTGAATTATATTTTTAATATAGTTTGTTTGTTACTGTGGTCTCATATTTTTTAATATCAGTTGTCAGGTTACAATAACATGGTCCAAGTGTTTAAGATGGTACATTAACATACCAAATCAATTATAATTGGTTTCAATGCTGACAACTTTTGTTGAATAGTATTGTTGGGGTCAGATTTCTCTGTTTTGTACAATATTTAGAAATATTATAGTGGAAGTTAGTTGGAATTAATTTAATATGGAGTGCCAGTTACAAAAAGAATCGATGGGCATTATTTCAGTCTTATTAAGTACCATAATTATGTGACAGCCTTAATATATTTTGGGAATTTAAGTCATTTTTGGTGCGCTTCCATCAGAAAACTGTTCAAGCACACCTGTCATGGAAACAACCTCTGACTTCGCCAGAGTTCTGTCTAAGACATGGTTTGAAATAATGATGCAAAAGGTCTTTATTTGACCTGTAAATAAGTTCAGACTGTTATCTCCAGTAAGAGGTGATTGTGAAATTGCAATATTTTGGCTATAGCATAATTAGTATGCTGGGGCTATAATTAGTGTATGCCGGGGCTAATTATTATAAATTACATTTAGAAACACCCGACAATTCAAATACATAATATCATATGACTCAGCAATCTTTATCTGTTCCGATATTACGATCTCAAAACTGGTCAATTTCATTGTTATTTTGACCACCATATTTTACCCCGAAAGTAGATTTTTGTTTGAATTTGCTCAACACACAAACATTGAAATTGTATTTGCTTCATTTCTACTGGATACTTTATTGCTTATACAGGTGGCTACCCAAATGCTCCCGGTGCCTTTCCACAGAAGCCTGGTGGAATGTCCAGGAAGGATTGTGTCACGTTTCCAGGTCTTAAAGAAGCTTTGTGCTTCTCATTCAGATCAGATAACAAGGGACCACCAGAGACTTATCAGGTGAAAATTAATGGCCGCCACCTCTTGAAGTGTTATGAACAGAACTGCCAATCGTCTTGTTTTCCACAGGAGTCTCCTGTTATTTTATCATTCCTCCTTTTTATCCTGCATAGGAAGAATTTTCTCATGAGAAATCACAATTTTCTAAGAACACACAAATTTCTAATTACCTTTTAACAAACCATGCAGGAAGATTTTCATTTGCGCAATTTGGCTGAATGCGATTCCCGTTATCATGGTTTTTTTAATTATATGAATTGTTCAGTGTGTACAGTTTTTTAAATCATTGTTTGCCAAAGTTAGAATTGTGGGATATATATAAAGTCATAAAATGGTGTTTTATGCTCGTGTTACATTTGTTGTTATTATTACATGTATTTCTACGAAAAATACACATTTTCATATAAAGCAATGTTTTCAACTCCGCTGTCAATATTATTGCAGGAAATCTTGATGTCTTATGAAATAGCCCGAGCTCAGTTTCCTAATGCACTTGTTCAAGCTTCCACACTTGAAGATTTTGTAGCTGCTGCCCAGGACATCAAGGATCAACTTCCAGTCGTTAGTAAGGATATTGGAAACACGTGGATACAAGGAATCTCTTCTGACCCACGCAAGGTTGCAGAGATGAGAGCTTTCTTTAGGGAGAGGACAAACTGTTTCAAAACTGGTAATGCCATGGTTATTATTCTTTAACGTGCATGTAATATTTGTAGATGACGTTCCTATTAGCTGTTGGAACACAAGGCAAGACAAATTAATTTTGGAAAAAACTGCAGACTGCACAAAATATTGTCTGTATTGGTACAGGGTGTTAAATGTTAACCCAGAGGACTGACCCTCTTTAAGATAACTTTTATATAGTATTATTATTTACCTGACTTGCACAAAAGTGACTTCTTGTTTCTGAACAGGTCTACAAAAGATAAAGTTTGTTTAACGACACCACTGGAACACATTGATTATTCATCAGCAGTTATTGGATGTCGAATGCACGGTTATATTGACACTTGGTCACAGAGGAAATCCGCTGCAGTCATATAGGCTATTCTTACTGAATAACAGCAATGGATCTTTTACGTGCATTTTCCCAGTCAGAATAACATAGACCATGGCATTTGATGGACCAGTCGTGGATGACTGGTTGAAATGGGAAATAACCCAATGTGTCCACCGAGGAAGAGCGATCCTTTGATCCATCGAACATCGGGGGGATGGTCTTGCGCTGCGCTACGTCCCACTCAGTTTTAGAACAGAGTCCGTCAGTTCATATGTCCGTCCATCCATTAGTTTGTGAAGAAATTCTGAAAAGCTTCTTGACGTGTAGGCCTACAAATCGAATCTTAATTTATTTAACATATGTTAGTGTCGCCTTGAAGCAAGAATGCAAATTTGTATGTTTGATACGGATTCCTAATCTGATATTGTCAGCGATATTGAATGAGGTTGACATACATGTGTAATTGAGGTTTCCGACTGGTTCCATTGTAGGAATGTGTAGTCTTGAAGATCCACGCGTGTACAACTCGAGTCGCTTCCTACTGAAGGTCGGAGAACACACCTGGGGTATCAAGGGGGTAGGAGATGAGAAAAACTGGAGAAATGACAAGTTCTACCCTTTGTTGAACAATAACAGTACGTTTTTATATTGTACTTTCTAATGCACAAGTGTAAAACAAAAATCTGCTATATATTTATTGACATTTTGTACATTGGGGATTGACCAACAAGAAATACCTATATTAAGGTCTCTCCCTACATTTTACAATTAACATGTAATCAAGTTTGAATAAGAAGACTGACCTTTGCTGATCTTGAATTATCAAATGGAAGTTATATATTTTTGAAAATATGTCATCTCAATAATCTTCCAACAATATACCGGTAAAAGTTGCTATGTTGTGTAATTTCAGCGCAAGGTTTTGTTAATGGAATTAACTCGTGGGTAGAGCAGCGAGCCTTCACGTATTTGGCCCTGGATGCTCTTGGTACTCATCCTCTTGGAGACAAGGTGCGACAAGCGTGGAAGAAACAGAAGACAACAGTTCCCAGTTCGAAAGGTGAGAGGTTTGTAATCTGATATATTATCAGCATGCTTTTTGTCCCATCGTAATAACTGTTTGTCCAGTAATTTACAATTTATACCTACATGTAAATAGCAGTACTTACTCTAGACAATAGTCTTTGTAGCTGATTTACAAATGTTGCGTTATTTTCTAAATAAAGAGGCCATTTTATCAGTATGAGTTCATAAAAGTATAAAATCCAATGCTTCCCAAGGTTTTTTTCTATACTTTTATTAATGAGTATTGAAGGGATATTCTTTATCATTTATTATCATTCTATTAACAGAAATTAAATGAAACTGAACACTTTAAATGTTTGCCTCCAAGGCTCGACGTCATGGCAGTTGCAACAACATTATGAAATCATGTTCAAGACTGTCAGGTTTCTTGTTGATGAGCTCAGTAAACAGTCTGTAAACCAATGAAGATTATAAGAAGTGATATCTCCGGATGACATCTCATATTTATGAATTATCCGAATGCACATAATTATATAATAATAACTTAGAGTCAGTTTAGAAACTTCTTCCTAATTCTAATTCATTTATTATAGCTTTGTGACCAAATATAAGTGTTTCGTGCATTCACAGAAGGTCGTGGACTATCTGTTTGAAACATGCACATTTTGTTTTTATCCAAGTTCTGGATTGCAGGTTATGAACAAGTTCTTCAGCAACATCTTACGATGAACTGTGGTTCAGGATACAAGTTTGAGTTTGCACGCGATGGGTCAATCATTAAATTAACTGAGCCAAGGTCTAAGGTAATCCACACAACTCTTTGTAAACTTCATTATCTGATTTTGTTTAGCTTGTTTAGTTGTGTCGTTAAGTAAAAATCTTTATCTTTAAGCAGCAACTAATGGCAGTTTTATTAATTGAAATTGTTATGAAGTCATCGAGTATCCAGAAATGGTTACTATTAGTATTATATATAGCTACATGTATGTTTCCAAACTAAGTTTTTTTAAAGGTAACACAAGTTTTCCTATTTGATTATTACGCATATGTGCTATTACTTCGAAGTTTGTAAGAACTTATAGACAGGTACATGTAAGTGCTTAATACAGAGTCATACTGTACTAAATTAGACAATGTGGGACCTAATAAAATAGCCCCCAACAGAAGTGGCTGCTTAATACAGGTTTGACCGTTCACAAACACTAAACAGGGATTCAGGTCACCTTGTGGACATTTAACATCTACCCAAAAGTCCCTTTATCTAGATCTCCCCGTTATTGTAGCCAGTAAGCAGGCTGCAAAATGACCAGGTGCGCATCGCAAAATCTTGCGATCGCGATGCAATATGTTTACTCATTTTATAGAAGTGCTAATCAATTTCCAGTAGTTCCTTTTCCATTCTCCATCCAGTAGAAAAAACTGCACTAATCACAATTTTAAAAACAAACGGCATCCTAGGATAAACATTATTTTGATGCTGGGGACTTTACAAGACTTTAGTTCCTGGTATCAAATTATGAACCTTCTGATGGAATATCCCTACCTTATGTTACTGTATACACTGCATACCCTAGTTAATATTCCTTTTTCTCTTTCCTCACCTGTTCATTATCACACGATGTACATGTATTCAGATACTCTTGGACTTCGTTTAACACAGCCAAATAGATTGATGTCTCTCGCATGAGGATATTAATACAGTAAGCTTTCAAGCAAAACATTTTGTGCGATACAAAGATGAGTAACACAGGAAGATGAACAGAATTTGAGTATTCAACCATGTTATGTTGCAGACCGCATGTGTTTCAGATTTGGCCTTCACGGAATGGGAGGAGTGTTTTCTCTAAAAACATATTTCCTTCATAATCATCTTCCCCCAACAGGTGATTCATATAGACTTCAAAGATGCTGCTTTTGATGAATTGTGCAAGTGTAAATGTAAAAAGCATGCTTTATTTAACAATCAAGATGTCTAATATTTATAAACAAATTGCTTGTAAGAGCCAAATTGTTTTAAAATAAAATATTATATATATGAAAAAATTATTTTAGTAGTTTATTACTTGCTCTATGGACCAATTACTTAAAATGTGTTTAAAGTTATGGGACATTCTCAGTTGTCGACAATGAGACAAGTATATAAACCATATCCGTGGTGGTGGGTGTACACTTTCAAAAATTCAAATAAATGTCTACCGGGGTACTTACATAAACTGCCCAAACAATGCAATTGATGGCATGCCAGTGTTATAATTTATACTAGTAACATACCAGTGCAGCATGTTAAATATCTAGATGAATGACAGAACAGGTAGCAATGGTGCATTCCAATGCCGAATGTCTCGGATACAGTGTATAGATTATTTTGACACGTAAAATTGTCTGTTTTACTGATAAGAAAAATTAAAGGGAAAAATAAATATTTTTGTTTTGAACAATAGAACTGATACAGTAAACGCATGTATGTATGACAGGCTGTATTTTACTGCTTAATACACTACATTTAAATTATCATGGGTTGAAAAATATATTTGACATTTTGTTTTGTACACTTTTGTGTGGTGGGGGTGTGTAGTCATGAAAACGTGTACGTTTTGTACGCTTATGATAATGTTGATAATTGTGAACGGTCCTTTAGAAAAAGATTCATATTAAATGTTCAAGTGTTGCTGAAAATAATAAAAGTTTGGTTTTATTCCACTTGTACTTGTAAAATATGGACAGATTTATTGATGGCAATAATTCATCTTGGCTCCATCATTAAACCTGTGTAAGATCTTGGCAGCTGTAGGAACTTCTTGTGTGCTTATGACTTTAAAAAAAAAAAAAACTAATTCTGTTATCCCTGTAGGTTTACACCTCTGCTGGTTTAGTGATTAGGACGGGGGTAAGGTGTTTGAAGTAGGTCTCTATCACAGGTACTACGGTAGTTTCACAGTACTTCACAGATATTCCTCTTTCAAGCTCATTCAGTCGTCATGTTGGTCTGATTGATCCAATTTTCATACCCCTCATCACGTGGCGCTTATCATAGTCATATTTTACTCCTTCTCTCAATTTAGATAACTTTTCTGGCACTTGCAATACTGGGTTTTTGGAGCGCTACAGAAAATATAATATCTCGTTTTTCGAATCTAAACCTTGATTTTGGGTATTTGGCGATATTAGAAGTCTACATGAAAGGAAAGATAATAAAAAGAATTCTTTGACATTTTATACATGTGTATTATTTAGTACATGTATCACAAGTTTACAGTTACAACAATTCGTGGACTACTGGTTACATTTACAGATAAAGATCTATCTGTTATAAAGGGAGTGGGGTGTAGCTCAGGTAGAGAGTGTCCGGCTGTAGCTTGATGGGTGAATCAATCCTCCTCAAGGGACCTGTTGGGTTATTTCCCATTCCAACCAGTGATACACAACTGGTCTATCCTGTCTATGGGAAAGTGCACGTAAAAGATCCCTTACTGTTATTCGAAAAAGAGTTGGTGTGTGTCGGTCAGCCTATGTCCTCTGTGACTAAGTATCGATATAACCATACTTTTGACATCCAATAACTGCTGATTATTAATCAATGTGTTCTGGAGGTATCGTTAAACTAATAAACCCTATCTGTTATAAAGACACACATGATATACATGTACTAAAATTGTGAAACAATTCGCTTTTGTTATTGCACACGTCTAAAGTAGCCGCCTTAATTCAATCTGCAATGTCGAGCAGGCAGGTTATTTCCTAATTATTTCTCCAGTCCGGACAGTATTCGTACATCTAACTTGAGGTTTATGTACCTGTCCAGACCTCTCAAAGAATGCAGCTTCATTGAGAAGATAGCTGACATTTTGTTCCAAGCTGGCCACACAAACGTGAACTATGCTCCTCTCTATTGCTTCTGCATTTCCCCCTAAAATCTGGAATGTTCCATATTCTCCTTTGATCATTTACTGCATTTTGTGTTGGCATTATCACATTTCAATACAATTTGAAAATTACCTTGAAAAAGATCTGCAGAATTTTGTGTAATATTTCATGATGGTTTATGGTTTTTTCACTCTCTTGACAAGATAACCAAAGCTTTGACACATAGTGAGCAGGCTGCATTGAAAATGCATTAATGGTCGTAAAAAGAAGCAGATGTGCAGACATTCTACGATCATGTTACAGCTCCTATTCACAATTCATAGCAATATTCTGCTTGTATTTTCACTTTTTTACTATGGGAACATCCACATTGCAATACATTGTAAAGGGAATAAGCTAAGTCTGCTAAAAAATCAATATTAAATTTTTTTAATATTTTTCTTTGTCATCTACAATACATGTACATGTAGGCTTGTTTATCTTGGTGAAAATTTAATTCATTTAATGTTTTTATTTAAATGTAAATACAATACATTATGAGAAAAAGTTAGTCTTTAACAGACATACAAAATGTATGGCCACAAAAATTGTTCTTTATTACAATTTTTCAAACATTTTTAGTACTTTACAGTGTTTTTGTATTACAAGAGCTGATAGTGCACATCATATGTACAAAGTTGCGTGTGCGCGTGTGCGAGCTTTGTATACATGTACATATCCAATGTTCCTTCACTAATGGTATACTTTATTGATAATTTAGCCATTGTTTTAGACTTTGTTTTCGTAGACATCAGTTAGGCAAAACAAATACATTTATCTTTCACTACAAAGAAAAACAGAAGTTTATATGTGTATTAAAATAATAATATATTATCTTTCCTGCCTACTTTCCTTTTCCATACAAATGTAGATAAGTCATGTACTTGTGTTTGCAAAAGACATGTATCAAGTTGTTTGCATGAACAAAGTTTCAGTTTTCTCAAAATTGTTGGATGACTGCCACATTTGGTTTACCAACTTTACCATTTCTTTAAAATTTATGGATTTGGCCAACAGAATATGATATGCACACCGTCTGTGACTGGTGGGTAGCCGATCTGATCAGATCGGAGGTGGAGAGATTGCAAAACATTCACTTGATCAGTGAGAGCTAGGAGCAGTCCTAACAGATTCACCACAGCTTACAAACACCTGAGGTTGTGGGTTGGCTGGCCGTACACTGGAGCCAGTTAGTGGAGCCAGTTTACTACTGGTGGTGAGCAGCATGGACTGGGCGGGGAGAAAGTAACACGAGTACTTGCTTACCTGTGACCAGAGCAGCAGAAAACATCTTCCATAGAAGTTTCGTGGTGCTTTGTTAAAAAAAAAAGAGTTTTTTTGTGTGCTATATCATACATGTAAACAGACTAAAAATAGTTATTATACAAATACGGGTATCATTTAAACACTGGAAGACAAATCAATGTGATTTTTATCATTCTGGAGTGATTTTCAGTTTTTAACAAATGTACCTCAATGTGGTGTCTTATTGCAGTGAAAATTGATTTATAGTATTCATAACAAGACGTACAGGAAGTATGTCATAGTGGAAAGAGCTTTTGTTTGACCATTACTTGTTTTCTTTGGATACAATTGTGTGAAGAAACTAAAGTTTAACGTTGATAATGTCGCGTGGAAACGGTCTTCGTCCAGCCAGTACTGGTGCGTACACTGCTCTGTGGGAGAGTAAACTGCAGGAATTAATGGTAAGAAGCATTTTTAGATGTTTGACAATGATGTCCCAAGTTTTCTGTTTTTATTACCATTATGTTAAGAGCACACATGTAATGTCTCAAATTTAACAATTTTTATTTTTTTACTTTTTTGCTAACATTGCCCTCATCAATATAGACTACCGGTAAAAATCTTATCTTGGGACTTTGAATTGAGAAAGTGGATTTTACCAAGCAGTTATAGGGTTTTTGCAAAATGCAATTACATTGCTTTTTAATCCTTTAGTTTGTACATGTATTGTCTTTGTACACTGAATCTTTGCCATGCACATATTGAATATCCTAATAACATTGCAGAGAAATAGAAAATAAACTGGTCGCACCCAAATGTCAATTTAACATTTATTTTGAAGATTGAAGATACGAAATGTGACATAAACTATCAGTCGCAATTATCATGCATAGATTGCATTTCCTCGTAACCTGACAACAGACCTGTAAGAGGAAGTAGAATGGGTGAGACAGGAACTGATGTTATCAGGAAAATACATGTACCTGATCACACTGAATTATCACACCACCATTATCTGGTCCATGCAAGTACAAGTGGATGATAAACACATCTTTATACTTACAGTGGTAGGGAAGACTGGCAGGTCTGTGAGGAAACCGCTTGTGTCAATTATTTATGTGGTATAATCTATTACAATTTACATGCGCAATATAGAAGTCTTTGCGGAGTTTGCGCTAACACATTATTGCTCTATTACATGTATGAGGTTTAATTATACATTAACCGTAGCTTTTATTTTGTATGAATTCTTTATAATCACTTGTTGGAAGTAGAGGAATACAGCCAGCCAGCTTAAAGACGATCGCTCAACATTTCTCGTGACGAAAGCAGTGGAGCCAGCCACAAGACAATTAATTTTCGTATAATCATTATAACAAGCGAATACACTGTCCTTGTTCATCTACATAATTGCATGCATCAAACTACAAACAACAACAGAAATGTCAAAATGTCATATTACGTTAAATTGCCCCGTTTACAAAATTCGCATCCATCGCTAAAAATAGCATTTTGAAAAGTTGTTACACTTTTAAAGTCACCCTATTATCTGCAGTGCAGCGAACCAAAACCCAATGTTAATGTACATGTACATGTAGGTTGATGAGGCAATACTCAAGTCTATATCTCACACCTGGATGTGTCAAGAAAATAACATTTGGATAGCATTTCATCTTTCCCACATGGAAGGTGTTTATTTTTATGTACCAGTATTTTACATTGCTCGGTTCACAGGAATATGCCGCAGAGTGTGAAACATTTTATAACATTATGATACTGCAAATATGTTCAGGCTTTGAAAAATAGCATTTTAATTTTTGTTGCGTATAATAGTATGGGAACGGAGAAAAGTGTTTTAACGTCTCCATCAACCTCAAAGGTTGTTTTGATGACACTCATCATGAGAACGTGGTCATGCAGTGATCTCAAGCCACTCTCTCGGTCAGAGTTGGTGATAATAGTACATATAAATTTTAATAGTACATGTACTTAGTAGAAATCATTCCATTACATATTAAACCTTACTGTGTGCCGTAATGTTTGGAACGGAAACAAACTTTATTGCATGACGTTTCAAACTGAATGTTGAAATGCTCCTAAAAGAGAAATTAATCATGATGATGTATCGCATGCAGAAATGCAATGACAATAATGACTAAACAATGAAATATATGTATATACAGTAGAATCTTGTTCGCTCGAACTTGGAAGGGTCGAATACATGGCATCGCTCGAACCAAGATCGAAGTCCGAATTATTTTCGCATTAAACCCTTATATTAAGGTGATGATGGGTCGAACATGCCCAGGGTCGAACACAACCCCTCTCTCGAACTAAATTATCGGTCCCGTGAGTGCAATTAAC
>JAULBR010083292.1:0-13544 GCA_032355825.1 Melanodrymia aurantiaca
ATATTGTTATAAACCTGGATAGACGATGCATGTGTGAGTGATGTTACTAATGACCAGTGTTAATGTCTTGAATGACTACAACGAGATGATGCAGGAGGTTCTGGAGGAGTTGGAGAAAATGGAGCAGTTTGACGACCACTTCACAGAGTCTGAGGAATCGTTACAAATCAAAACGTGCGATGCAGAAACGAACACTGACGGGGAGTTTGTGATGAAAGAAATCAAACGCAGACCACATCATCACCATCATCATCATAATCAGCAGCACATCCGCAACAGCACAATACGGCGCTCCCAGACGTTCTCACCGGCGTGCAGGCAGGCGCCCGGCTACGTGTGCAAGGTGAGCCACACTTCATACTAATTACTGGTGATATGTTAATGGCTACGTGTGCAAGGTGAGCCACACTTCGTACTACTTACTGCTTGGTGATCGGTTCAACATGTAATCCCACCAATCACTTACTGTAGCTAGTTTTACATTTGTTTTTAATAAATATTTGCATGTTAATCGATCACTATCAGCAGATCAACATAATTAATTCAATGGTCGTCATGCCAGTAGGGTGGATTTTAAAGTAGAGAGTTTGTTCGCTGACTGTGATCGATGACACCAAATTAGCGTGGATCTTAAAGTAGAGAGTCTGTTCGCTGACTGATCGAGGACACCAAATGCCCAACTTTCTAGAGGGTACGCAGGCATTATTTCCCTTAAATGTTTCAAAACTATATTTGCTGAAATGCAATTTCCTGCCTTCTACAGGCAGAATTCATCATGGCTGATCAATTTAGATGCGTTATGACTGAAAAGAAAACATTTAAATGAGGTTGGAATGTAGACATGCTTTGCAAACCCATTGGTATGCCATGAGGTGAATGCTGCTACACTTGAAATAGCTTTAACACTTTCCAGACTTAGTTGGGGTTTTTTCACAAATAACTCGTCCTGTAATATGCCATGGAACACACACAGGTACAACAATCCTGGCCAGATATGCATATCTTATGCCAGGATGAGTATTTGTAAAAAAACTAATATCACTCCAAACAAATTGAATTTTTTAAGATTTAAGATGTCTGCAAAAACTAATAAAGTAAGCTTTATAACTGGAGATACATTCAAATGTATACACCTAACATAAAAGCTTAATTGTAATTAATCATATGCCAAATATGTTGGTCATCTACGGCGGGTATTGTCTGAAGTGAGTTGGCCATCCTCGGTCGATATCTGGAAAGTTAATAATTTATGTATTTATGTGGCAATCATTATAGAGCTATGATTATATGTCTTTAACATATTAAAGTGTTGACTATTTTGTTATTTGTTTAGCTCAATCGCAGCGACAGTGACAGCTCTATGCCACTCTACAAACGTGGCCCATTCCAGAGAAACACGAGGGAGCGGACAAGCTTGCGCTGGAAAAGCAAGGTAGGATCAGCGAAAACATGTTTAGCAGCTATTGGTGAATTACTGACACCAGAACATGTACACGTATTTGGGTTTATTAAGTGTTATGGTTTCAAAATGGTTGCTGAGCAGCAAACTGCTCTCGTGGAATCACGTAGAAGACCAGAATAGTCTCAATGTATGAATTTTGCTGCCTGATTCTTAAAATCATTTACCAAATTAATGATGTTTATGTGATGTCATTTGCTATTAGTGTTGATATTGTATGTGTGTCCGCTATTGTAAAATTGTGACTGATAATGTATCTGCTATTGTAGACTCCTGGAGCTGTTGCATTAATCCACCTGTCTATTTCTTACTGTGATTGATAATGTATGTGTGTATCTGCTATTGTAAAATTGTGACTGATGATGTATGTGTGTGTGTCTGCTATTGTAACATTGTGACTGATAATGTATGTATGTACGTATCTGCTCTTGTAGACATCTGGAGCTGTTTCATCCATCCACCATCCAATCCGAACATCTCTCGACCTGGAGCTGGATCTCCAGGCGTCTCACACCAAATTATCTCACCTCAATGACGAGATTACGCGCTTGAAGGAACTCAAACGACATATGGAAGACGCCAAATCAAAAGGTAGGTGGTTTTATTGACAAAGAAATAAAGGCCGGACATAAACATTTGATGCATTGATTTAGTAATTTAAAAGAAATTGTGTCATGAATACTTTAAGATGAAAGCTTATAGAAACAGTCTGTTTGATTTTACACAGAGTACATCCATTTCTAGGCTCAAGACCAATGTATTGTTCAATTGGCAGGTCTGATAGCTAAGATATTTTTGTCTTTAATTACCACAAGGGATAGATTTTTATGATTGTGATTTTATATTGGAATATCTTTGAATGCATGAAACAAAGTGCAGCACATGTGGTATTATGTCAGTCAAACTTCATTAATACGACTCCTGGCTTCTGAGTTTAACTTCTTTGTGAAACTTCATTGATCTGGCTCCTGCATTTAACTTGTTCATCAAACTTTAATAACAAGGTTTCTGCTGCACGGTTCTACCTCCTTTGTATAACTTAAATGGTTTATTCACAACTGATGTCTCAAGTATGACTAACAATCTGTTTCAGGTACTACAGAGTTACCGTCTTGGATAACTGATGATGAACAGCTTCAGAAATTCCTGTCAGATGCTGAAAGACTTGTAAGTTTAAACTCTCTATACTTATAATAAGTTATATAGTGTATGATGACACACTGGCTTTTGTTTCTTTAATTATACTGTTGGAGATTGGTACTTTCAACACTTTTTATAGTCCATAGCTACTTCACACTTTAAATACTAAGAATACAATATGTATATCAAAGGATTGATTCTCCACAGTAGACCCATTAGAGCAATTTTCTTTTTTTCTCATTCCAATAAATGGTCCATGACTAGTACATTTTATCTGATTTGTAAAACCTTGACCAAAACTGACTGGTACACTGTAAAGAGAAATAACACTTAGAAACTTATTACAATAGTTAAAAGCTGAAGGATTCCACTTCAAGAAAATCGACATTCTTACTACATGTATATCCTTGTATCTTCCGTACGTTATTTTAAATAAATAACATTGTGTTGTTAGTTAGACTTATGCAATGAATGAATGTGACACTTTTTTATATTATTTTAGACCCAAAAGCAAAACGTTCCCGGTTTTGTTTCTAAGCAAGAACGACGGGCAGAACACCTGATGAAGAAAGTTAAGCGAGATGTACACAAGATGAGACAGGGGACACAACTCTCTAACGCCAAGTCATTTCGGTCAGTAGTTTTCGGCATATTATAGTAATTAAAAGGTTTGATCATGGTTGCCGTACATGATTAAAAGTCACTATAATTGAAACTCTGGTTTTAAGACATGTTTTAAGTGCAGTGAGCTATATATAACAATCCAGTGTTTATCAAAAAGACTGTCCAACCTGAGGCCCTATTCAGAGTCACCTGACCCTAGGCAAAAAATATGCATACATTTTCCATTTTTCCATCTCGACAATTAATAACATTTTCTGACATAAATTTTCATGTGATGGGCAGCAAAATGCTAATTCATTTTACCAGCATTTTCGCATGTTGATACATTGGTAATTATTTATTTTTGATCAACTCAATGATGTTTCCATTTCAGAGAGAAGATGGCGTTTTTCACAACAGTAAATATGAAAGTTCCAGTGATACCGAATGAGAAAACGGAAGACAGGTTAGAAGAATTCCTCAATGACAATCGAGTCGGGGAAGAAGTTTGAACCTGGCAGTTTGTGTCTTTATCAAACTAAGAAGATGACCGTCACCATGGTTACGAGTTGGTTACTGCATATCATGTGACTCGCCAGCCGTCCACATGATATTTGAACAGCTCTCAAAACGACCAGGCCAGGCCAGGCCACAGTGCCTTGTTTTATGTCGTCATCCATCCAATGGTAGATGCTGTCTCAACCATCTGGGCAAGTCGTCATAGTGAATCACTTGCCCGTGGACAAATTGAAATATTGCCATTAAAAATGATTCAAGCAAGACATTATTTTAATATGATACCGTGATAAGCTTAATGGATGACAGATCAAAATGAAAAACAGCTTCGATGGAACATGTTGGAAATAGTTGAATCATTTCCTTGTATGAGAGATTCAAATTGAAAACTGTAGTATGGCCAAACATATATACAGTGAAACGCCTCTGTTACAGCCACGGATTTATAATCGATGTGTTCCAGTGGCATCGTTAAACAAACTAACTATTACAGCCACATGTGGAACTTAATCAAATTGGTCTTAATAGTGGTGTTATCCCAATACTGGGTCACTATTGAATATTAATTACATATTCTGGTCTTAACCCTTAGTAGTCTGTATAATGGGGTGGTCTTGAAGTGGTTTTTCGCTGTATTTATATATTTTGTTGTTGAACATTTCTAAAATGATGCGGTGGGGCAACATTTTTTATAATTAGTTACGAAAGAGGAACGTATATTTAATTCGATTAATAAAAAAACTTATTTACAAATTGGAATTTTTGTATCACAGAAACAGGGAGGGGAAAATAGGTGAAGGGTTAGAAATTGATACACACAGTAAATAGAATTTGAAATGTTTCTTATCTTGGTATTAATATATTTTTTGTAATCATTGACTGGTTCAGCATGCATTCAGTTGCTTTCATATTGCAGGTAATCTGTTGTTTTGCATGGATTAATATGCGACTGTTGAAACTTTTAAGAAACATTTTACAATTATTTTACAAAGTTAGTAGCTGCTGTATGATGATGATGATGATATCTGCAGTTATTAATAGTTTATTATGAAAGCATAATGTAATGTATAAATAGGGAATAACATCTTACAACATGCAGTATTGCTTTTTTAAGTTCTAAAATTTAAATCATCTGGCAATCACAGTTTGTATTGATAAAATATGGTGACCAGATAAAACAAAGTAGTATCTTGTCAGTAGTTAGATAAAGCCTGTCCTATGTATGGGTGTTACTTGGTGGGGGACAGGTCCCCCCCCCCCCCCCATTTTTGGAGTGGGGGACCAACATGCAAATGCTCCCACCCCACCCCACATTTTGGTATAAATAACACATTACCATTGCAGTAATGTATTGTATGCTATACATGCGACCAGAATGCATCATAGATATCTGTTCTGGGTGAAAGGTGGTTGCTGAACAAAAATATTTGTCACAAACAGTCCCCACACCCCACTTTTCTTCAGAAAACGACGCCCATGGTCCGATGACATGAATGTGATATGTCAATGATTGGATAACACCTGACATATTATTATTAAAGAGAATCACAGATAATGAATGGGGAGGGATATCGGCTTTATCAACTTGTATCTTCAAGTCATAAGATACTACGTTATTAAGCTAATATTTATGTACCAGGACAATACAGAATAATGTGTCTTTGATGCATTGGTATGGTTTTAAGAAACCAGAAGTTTTTCTTTCCTTTATTGTTTTAGGCTACACTTGCTGTCCACCAAGTGCTGGCAATTCTTTAAACTGGTGTCATTTAAATCCAATGGTTTCAGTTTAAGATGAATGCCACAAACGTTGCGTGCCCGAACATTAACCATCTGAACATTATCAAAATTATCAAACCGTATGATAGTCCATATGTAATTTTGCACAAAGCTGTGACTGTATACATGCTTGAACAACTGCTTCAACAGAGATAATAAAATGAGTTTGCAAAAGGGAACCAAATCGTTCAACACTGATGGTATCTCTTAAACTCGAACCATGGCCTTAATGAAACTTTCACCATGTGAGATGTTGCGATTCTGCTGTTGTACAGGGTGTGCGTTCGGGTGTGTGTGTGTGAGTGTGTTTTCTGTATGAGCTGTTTTAGTCGAATGATGTTGAGTGGTCTTGTGCTCTTACTTGTGTAACCATATGAGATTAGGAATTGGCGGCTCAGGGTATGCTGACACAAGAAGTACAGTATTTTATTCTTTGCTTGCTCTTTATTTTGTGTTAGCTTTCTTTCCTTGTCAATTTAAATCTACTAACAGTACAGAAAAGTTAGCAAACTGAATGCTGGATATTTTGGATTCTGTTTGACATTTGGAAATACAGTAGGATTGGGTGAAAGTGTCTCTTTTATGGAGGCCGTCATTGTAATTTGTTATTCGTTAGCAAAATGTGATGAATTCAGGAAAGGAAATATTCTGCCTTTAGGTATTTTAAGATGTGTGAATTAGAAGTCGAGGTCATTGAGCAGGAATTTTACTCATCACTTACATAATTGAATGTTCCATTTTAAATAATAAAATTTGTGAAAGCTTTAATATGAGTAATGTTGGTCAAATTTGTGTCTTAAAATTTCTCCTTATTTTGGCCTCCACTTTTTAGACTTTGTACCAAATTTTGTTATTTACCATATAATTTTATAATTAATTTATTTTATTTTATTTCACATGAGAGGCCTCTCCCTCCTCCCCCCCTCTCTCCCACGTTTTACCATACTCTGCAGCTGAGGCAGTCATTTTCTATAACTATATGGTCATGTTTTGTTTCGGTATTAAAATCTCGAAGTCATTTGGACTTATTTTAATTAAATTATCCAAGCTATATTACAGTATATCAATCGTCCATTTGCAAAAAGATCAGATTTGTTCTTTATTGCTGATATTTGTATAGCTGTTTGTTTGCAGATAGTTCTGTGTCTCTGGTCATACTCACGAGTGTTAAACAGTTTCATCAAATGTAATGCTGTAGCAGACCTCTTTTGATGGGTTTTGGATTTGTGTTGGACTGTTTTGATTCATTGTATAATTAACTGATAAACATGAAAGTGTAGGTAAAGGCCAATTGTTTTAATACTTGAATGGCGTTTCCTATATATTTTATGAATTTTTGCTAATTTAGATGTATGTGACTTACTGTACTCTTGATGTAATAATTTGACATATTAATTGTGGATTTATTTTATGTGTGTAGCCATAGAATCTGTATGGTATAGTCACTCCTATGATATATGCTGTATATTGTATACATAGAACAGCACAACTTACTACTTATTGTAAATGCCAAAGGCAAGTATGTACAGAATTTCTACCATTAACACTGGTAACAATACATTTGATCTGTTTTTGGATAGATTTGAACAGATTCTGTAACACGGGTAATATTTGCGTCCGTTAATTTTTCGCGATATCCACAAAATTATCAACTTGTGATATGTAATTTTCACATTGCAGAAACACTATTGCTGTCTTTTTAGTGGTTATCAATGCTAGTAAGTATTTGCGATATTGTACTTTTCGCGTTAAAATTACAAACTAGAAAATCGAGAAAATTACGGATGCATAAATAATACCTGTTTAACAGTAGTCGTATTTGTTGTTGCCAGGCTGCTTATCCTTATGGAACGCTTGATGCTAACCAGTAGTTTACACAGCATTTCACTCGACTATATTAACATGTGAGTCAGTATATCACACACTCATTCTTCATAGACACATCACAGCTGAACGTATTAATGAAAGAATCATTTGTTCATGTTCACCATTACATTATTGTTAGATTGATGTGTGTTTAATACTGCTGTAGTTCCGTCTACAAGTTAATCATTTGAAAGTGCGAGTCACAGGTTCCATTGTTCACCATGTATTAGTGGTTTCATCATTCATTCATTCATTTACTTCATTATTTGTTACGATATTTCACACTATTTGTGTGTCGGTGTTGTTATTTCATCTCATATGTACTATTCGTAGGCTAATGTGAATAGTTCCATTCGTTTCTCTATCACATATATTATTCATCATCAATGAATGTGTTGGGAATGTGCACATGATTGTTCAAGTGTACTCTATATAAATATCGAGAATACTACATGAACGCCCATTAGAGACTATTTATCTTACAATTTCTCATTTTTAAATGTTTCTTTATGAGCAAATGAGACTTAGTAAGATAAATAATCTCTTAAGAGTATGAGTGCATGTAATATTCCTTTCTTACAGACACTACACTAAAAATAACCTATTTAAACTAGAATTCAAAAGATAGAAATGTGTCTGTGGTTAGTGTGTATAGATAGTCTGAGGTTAATGAACATTCATACTATGTCACACGACCGTGAAGTGATCTACAACATATGTTGTATACAAAATAAATATACAACTGTTAATTAGTTTATCGAGTAATATGTTGCCACTGTGGCATTTGGTATAACGAACATCTCGTCCGACATTATAAAACTTTTAGTCAACACTAAGCTCGCAATTAAGTCTTAACTCTTGACTACATGTTATTTCAATGGTGTCACTAGTCTAGTTTGAGCCTATAAAGTTTGTTCATGAATGGACACTTGATAAAATCTACTAGCTATTTGATTTGCTATTTTTCAGAAGAGCCAATTTATTGGTATCGAGGTCTTGTTATGGGAAGTCATTCTTGTTTTTTTTGCTACCTTGGTAGCTCACACCTTCATTCAGAAAGACATTGCAACCAGATATATTCTTCCAGAACTGTTGTAGCAAAATATAATTTTGCAGTTGCCAAACTTTAAGCATGTTTGATGCAAATATTGAAAGTTCCATTTTGTCTGTGTTGCACGAATCGCAATTAAAGTATATATTATATATATATAATATGAAGAACTTTAAAATGGATTTGATCGTTTCTCATACATGATTGTTTTACTTGTATGTAATATTAGTGTAAAACACTTTAAAATGAAGATCAAAAGCAATAATTTAGTGTTGTATAAATGTGTGGGGTTTTTAAAGTTGAAATTTAACAACTAATGAACACAGAATGGTTGAATATTGATGTTCTAGCATATTTCGAGATTGCATTTTGGCAATGTGATTATTTTCGAGTTCTTGTTTTTCTTGTATTAAATTGGTGTGCCTTTCAGATTATATTTGCTATTTTGCTCCACATAATAACCTGTTTATCAAACTAGTTAGTTTGTCCTTTACAAAATAATAACTCTTAGAAATGTGGCATTAACTGACTTCCTTGGTGCAGTGAATAGAGCATGGTGCTCAAGGCCGGTAGGTAGTGAGTACGAATCCCACCTGAGGTAACAGTTGAGAATGCGACACCACTAGACTTTATGGGGAGGTGTAAACCATCTACTCCGAGTTTTGCCTTTGTCATGGGTCAACTGGTCTTTATGAATATTTCACCATCTTATGCGATAGTTACTACGTTGTGTATGGGGAAAGTGCATGTAAACAATCCTTTGGTGGGAATGGAAAGTGTGGCAGGTTTCCACTTGTTACTCGCTCACGCTGGCTGCTTTCTGGTATCAATGGTAAAAGTGATTGAGACTTCAGATTGAACCGTTGGTCGGATTAAGCCAGTGGTGGAGTTGTTGGTAAGATTGAACCATGGGTGGGCTGCTGGTTGGAGTTTAGCCATGATGGGTTTGTTGATCCTTTTTAACTTATGAAGGGGTTGTTCAAATTGATCCGATTCAATTTTGAAGGGATTGTTGGTCAGATTTAATCCTTGAAGTGGTTGTTGGTCAGATTGAACCCATGAAGGGGTTTTTGGTCTGATAGAATCCTTGAAGGGGTTGATGATCAGATTGCACCCATGAAGGGGTTGTCAGTAAGATTGCTTGAAATGGGGTTGTTGGATTTAAACCATGAAAGTATTGGTCAGATTTGAGCCCATAAAGGAGATGTTGGAGCCTTTATTGACTGAAGCAACTAAAACCATTATCACTCACTCAATGTGACATTTTATGCATGCGAGGATCTGAAATATAAACTCCACAACTTACAATTGAGTTATAAATGAATACTTTACCTTTGTTATCAAATTGATACTGTATCCCATTTAATTCAAAAGCCTTGTAGATAACGGACTTCTTTGCCCACAGTGGGACTATGTAGTTGCAACAATACAAATTTTTGATGAGCAACAAAATCACAAATGTTTTGACTGTAATGATATTATGTACATAGTGAGCGACTATTACCGTGTAAATAGACCTGCAGCTGGTATTCGGCTTGTGTATCTTGTATAGCTCTTTGTGTAGATATTTAACACAAGCCACACACGAGGTCACTCAGGTTGGCAGAGCACATTGTCTGTTTAAATTAAATGTAACATTTATATATTTTGCATAAAATGAAGTATATTACACATAAATTTGTGTTTTGTTTTCTATTGATGACAACAATTACTAGTAGTCGGTTTGAGTTATAACTGGGAGCAACACCAGACTGTAACAAATGTATATTGATGCTTATTAATCAGCGGTGTTTGGATGGATGTCAAACAGTTATATCGACCACAAAGGAAACCCGCTGCTGCCCCATATGCTACTCTTCAAATAACAAAGGGATATTTTATGTGCTGTTTCCAACAGACAGGATAGCACACAACACAGCTTATGATACAACAGTCTTTGGATCACTGAATAGAACGGGAAATAACCCAATGGGTCAGAAGATCAAGCCTCAGACGGATGCTCTTGTGCTACGCTACGTCTCGCTCCCGTTTACAGAATGACTTGGGGGGGGGAAAAGTTAGTCACATGGTGATGGTCTTTTAGATTTTTAATCCGACTAAAAAGTAACAGATTTTGTTGTGATCGTGTGTAGAATGTTCTTATAAAGAAGACACAGACGTTGAATTATGATTCCCGCCCTGGGTACAGCCTCGTCTCCCGGTTTGTTCTTTGAAGGCGGACCGTATCCATGGCGGGGTTGTCTAAACCTTAATTGGATACAGGCACCTTAAACAAATGCGACCGACCTGAATTATAAGTTTGACGGCATCACTAAAAGTACAATGAAATAAAAGTACTGCCGACTAAATGTACAACCTTGTGTGTTTTGGCCGTGGAACGAACCAAGTATATTAAGACTGAGAAATGAACATCACCATCTGATTTAAGTTCCAACAAATGCTTCAATTTGTTTATCAACACATAAATACATTGATTAACAACAAAAATACACGTCAAATTATTGCAGTTTGTTTATTATTCTCATTTACATGTACCGAACATGTAAAATTCACATGCAACATTTGCAGTGATGTAAAATATACTGTATGCTTTGTCTATTCCAAAAACTTGTCTGAAGAAGAAATCAATTCAGTTCACATATCTAACGAGAAAATATTAAAATATTAAATTGTACGATTTTTTAAAACTTCCTTAGCTCAACACAAGGGATCAATTGCATGCCTTGCGCCAAATCACATTTTACTTTACTGCAGCAGAGGTACACAACCTGGTTTGAAACCTGTGCACCCCTGAAAGGGCATGCTCTGACCATTGAGCTATCACAGCTGTACAGCATGCTAGTATATAATACAACCAGCCTCTATAGCGCATTAGTTAACGCATCAAGTTTAAGACTGGTAGGTAGGCCTAATGGGTTCGAATCCCATTCGTGGCATGTCGGAATTTTAATCCCAGTACCAACTCCAAACTAGAGAGAATGCTCCACAAGGCTCCACAACTGGTTTAAGAAAGGCTGTGGTATGTATGGTCCTGTCTGGGAAGGTATATATAAAAGATCACTTGCTACTTATCAAATAGGAGTAGCGGGCTTCCTCTATCAAAGTATCATACTAACTCTAACTTCTGTTCTGGACAGGCAGTCGAGGCTGCTGGACTGTGTGAACATGACAGACATGTTTCAATCTTAATTGGATATAAGCATGTACATAAGTTATAACTAACTAAGTAACTAGCATATAATTGAATTGCATTGAATCAACCCTCAACCCTGTAACAATTAATTACTTACTATATGCAGAATACTGTATGCAATTACAAACAAATAGTGTTGTAAATAAATTATTGTACTTTGATCTCTTCACTCATGAATACTTTGCTTATACATGTACATGTATCTCAATAAAATAAAGTTATAAAAACAAATCAAATGGACAAATTCATTAATTGTGGCATAATTAAGGCATTTATTATGTTTATATATAAATAAAACCGATATTACACAGCAAAACTGACAAATTTATTAATGAGATGTATATTGCATTAATTAAAAATAATATTTTGTTACATGTGGACAATTGTTAAAATATATTTGTTCTAAAAAATACATCAAATGTTTCTCTTTTTTTAAACAATGTGGTTCTGTGAAAAACGATGTGTTGACATTTAGACATTGACAAATGAACACATATATAGTGGAATCTGCTTTAAAGTTCACCTTTATATAACAACCACTATCTATATTAAACAGCAATTGTTCATCTTTGTATAACAACCACTGTCGAATAAGCACCAATTCAATGATGTTCTTTCTGTATACATATTTGTATGTATTCAAATCTGATTAAAATCAGATCCACAATCTGCTATTTGTAGTCCGCTGTCTGAGCATTTATCTCTCTGATATTCGATGATGGATCTCATTTTAATCAGATTGCATGTATTCCAACCTGTAGATAAAGGCCATGTGGTAATCAAGGCCACTGTTTGTAGGCTCGTTTGGTAAACTTTATAAACATGTTTAAGTATATCTCAATCTACGGTCACCATAATAATGAAACCATCAGCTATTTACATAATTATTATCAATCCTGACAATAACATACACAAATATATATAAAAATATAATTATAAGTAAAATACTTTGAAAAATCCATTCTTATTCTTACATTGCAATTGAGCACCAAATATATCATACTCAATCATTTCGAGAACATAATAATTGTGGCATATGATATTAAGTACATGTAAAAGCTATCTTGTCACTCTATGACTGTGATAAATTGAAAACAATTATTTTAAAACAATAAATATTATATTACATGTATTAATAATGCCTTTTTTTTAGTTCTGTAAAGTCTTTTTGAAAGACATTGTAAGAAAATAGTAAGAAAATAGTAAGCAAATTGTAAACAAATTATATATCTGATCACAAATTATAATTATAATAAAACGTTTATTGCATATAAAGTGAAACCTGCTTGAACGTGAACATTTCAGACATGTGATTAACACCCATTTTACAGTATTATTCCATGTCAGAATTTACATCTTGTTACATCTACAAACTAACAAATAAAATACCAATTTACAAATCAGGATACATTTTGCTCAGTGAAATATTATAAAAAGTTAATGAACTTTATGCTTATAAGCAGTAATTATGTCAGAGTATTTTATAAGTGCATGGAATAAACAAGTGCAAGTGAAAATAATGACAAACTTATACAGTCAAACCTGTCTTAAGCGGCCACCCAAGGGAGTAAGCAAAAGTGGCCGTTTAAGACAGGTGGCTGCTTATTACAGGTTGTACGTTATTGGTATAATAATATGAAATTTACTGCATATCCTGGTCACTAATGTATAGTTTTACAAATTCCATTTTTTTCAGTTTCAGTATTAAACAAATTCCATTTTTGTTCCATTCACGCACGCACGCAAAAATCTTAAAAATTAATAGGCAAACATAATAAAATTATAATAAATCGTTCACTTGAGTAAATATCGGAAAATTTTAACTGACAGTGTTCGGTTTCTTCCGTTAAATCGACGGGAATAAGTGAAGGAAATACGACTGGTAAAACGTCTAGATACAGTATGCTACATTAAACATTTGGCGTAACATACAAAGG
>JAULBR010083303.1:0-13543 GCA_032355825.1 Melanodrymia aurantiaca
TTTACGTTTGTAAAATAAATAGTAATTAAAAAATTGGCGGGAGCCACCATTTTGTAACAATGAGACTGCCCCTTTAAAGATTCAATTTTTGAGTAAAATACATGTTTAGTGAAACAAATATTACAATTTATAAAATCATAGATATTTAAATATTTCAACAACATATTTTACAATAGTCCACATTCGACAGTATCCAAATTATAGAGAGAATTCGGAAGTGTATAGAGTCATAACACTATAACACAAAGAACATGTTAAACAATCAGTAGAAAAATCTTAAAATTTGATGTTACAATTATTTATAAAATGATTGTACACTATATACAATTTCCTGAACTGTATACAGCATTATTTTGTCAGTGTATGCAATATATACAAATAACACGTCCATTAACGTGAAAACCGTTGAACCAAAATGTGATTCATTTTGCTTTAAAATTCACATTTATTCTCAGAAGAAAACATTGACCAATTGCCAAATAATTATGATTTCTATACACACCTCCACAACTCATAATGAATTGCAGAAATACTATTCTTATTTAAAAAACCCAACAAAAACACCCCATAAATTAAGAGGTCAAAATGATAAATATTCAGTCATACTGACTGACCAAATGCAAAATGATATGTTGGATATTCATGAAATGTTAAATTAATAAAGTCAATAGCAATTGAAAGTCAGCAAAAAGCCAAGTATAAAAAAAACTTGCACCAAAACATTGACATGAACACAGTTGAAACAGTATGTCAGAATGAAACCACATTGGGTTATGACGGCTTTTGAATGATAATTAACAAACTTGTACTTTAACATATGAGATTAACTCATCTCACTTTGTAAAATTAGACCTGAAAACAATCAAAGTTGATTATCAGCATTGATCAACCATTATGTTATATTATGTGTGTATCGTTAATCGATAATGTCATGAAAGGTGGCAGCTTCTCCATAATTCCAAAATCATATATGGTAGGTTGAGTTTGCTCACAACTTAAAAAATGTTAAAGCCTAGTTATTCCATAAAACAGGTTTTGTCTCAATTAATTAATGGATACTGTAATTGAAAAAGGGCTTTAAGGTTTAAAAATATGTTTGAAACAATAAAATAACATTAGTTGTTGTATGCATGTCTTTTTGTAAAAGTATTTTTATTAACAGCAATAAGTGTTGTAAGAATGTAAATCTATCTTTCTCATGCCCTATTGGTCACAGTGATTGTTATGATTTTCAGATGAAACCATTTTTTTAATAAATACAAAGCTAAATATATTACAAATGATTAAATGGAATCTGTCACAGAATTTTCAGCAAAAAATATTTAGGCTCTGAAACACACCTACCACTATGTCAATAACATCAAAGAAAAACAATGTCCGTTTTAATCAAATTTAAAACAAATCTATTAAATGGTTTTAGAATAACATTTTTCTCTATATTAACTGAAAATGCACATTACGATATTTTCTTGATAATGTGAACTTTTAAAAGTCACATATAACAATTATTATGTAATTGGTTTATCAAGTATCTTTAATTGTCGTACTGGATCGATCGAACATTGAAGTAGCTTGAGCCACTAAATTTTCCACCAAAGTTCCATGACAGATTCTTTTTAAATGGAATATTCACAAGTTATTACATAATTACACATGTATACAATGAAATAGCACAATGCTAGCCACAGGTAAGAATATATATACAATTCTTGAATAACTACAATATACACAATCTTCCTACTGGCTTCCATTTGCAGCTACCACAACTTAATATTTAGACAGCATATTAAGCTTACACAGAATAAAATAATAAATAGGTAGTAGTATATTCACATACATATCATCCATGAATATAGAAAAGGTTAACATGGCAATTGTCCATCAAAGACAATTCACTAATTTGGTATTGTTAGGAATCGTCAGAGATGGAGACTGTTCAACCTGGTTGGTGTAGTTATGTTTCATCATCAGGCATCATACAGAGTTGGTGAATCTGAACTGTGAACTGTAGACATTGCATCCAATGATCAGTGCATGTTTACTATGATTGATCGGTGATGCAAACACATTAAAATGAAGGACACGCAGTTCTTTGGATTGCATTCACATCAACCAGTTTGTACCAGTCAACTATTGTTCCATTGATGTTGACATTGCGCATACATCCTTCAAAACCTACATCAGATGAAGCAGCTCCCTGCGGTGCAAATGTGGCTGTAAGTAAAACAGAAACATTATTATTATAGGTCTGTAGACAGGAGTGGGTCAGGGAGGCCAAACGATACATCCATGAGAAAATAAAAATAAACCTCTATACATTTTTATTAAACTCTGGTCTCTAAAATATAATTTTGTTTGCTATTTTCGATCCACCGTTTTGTAATAATAATCCACCTGTACATAATTCTGACTATTGGAATTGAGAATTGCTCAATTATTTCAGCAACAACCAATAATTATGTTAAATTTGGTCATGGTTATTAAACCCCACCTATTAAACTCCTTCAAAAGCTAGAACTCTCTGAGTAGGTAAGGCTGCACAGGTTTTTCTTCGAACTGACAAATCTCTGATTTTGTTTCCATGTAACAAGACCAAAAGCAGTTTTTTTCACATCAAAACCAAGCAGGTAAATCAATAGTTGGAATATGTTCGGTTTAGAGGGAATTCTAGTTTACCAAGGGTTCGGTTTGAGAATAGGATGTAACAACTTACATTGATATCCTCCTATGAAGAGAGGACTGTTAGTGTTGGTTTTGCGTACGTTGCCTGGACTTGGTGCAAACACCTCTGGCATGTCATCCAGTTGTATACCGATGACGTTACGCACCACCTGCAACTTGACTGTATGCCACCGCTTGTCACAGGCAGCGTATAGGTTCTCATTAGAAGAACGAGCTGTAAAAGCTTGCACTCCTGCCTCATTTTTCAGGCTAAACTGAATCTTTCCTTTGTAAAGTTCTAATGTCATACCGACTTCACCGCCATCACTGCTCACAGTTAGTATAATACCATTTTGTTTTGAAGTCCGAAACTCAAGGCTAATTTTTAAATTTTCTCCAACCTCAAAACGTTGAGCTGCAAACATAAATTTGTTTTTAAATTAATAATTTTATATTAATTAACAAAATATTAATACCAAAGCAAAATTATTATGAGATAGGTCTCACCAATGTTCACACTTATCCAGATCTACCATACTATTTATAGCATCTAATCAATTTTAATTGATACATTTATGTTTTGTCTGTAGAAATACAGATAATCCTACGATGTAAATTCTACGGTACGGTATTTAATTCAACAACAAAAAAAATCTTATTTTCTATCTTAATATTCACTATTTCAAATAGACATAACATAATTTCATAAACAAGTCCCACATATTGGTATTTGCTATGTCTAAAGACAATGTTATAAGTAAGTAAACAAACCAAATATTCCCCATGAGTCTCCAGTGAATGCTGCTCCGGGCTCCACATCATGACTACAGAGGAACACGCCCCGGACAGTCTTAATGTCAGCAAAGTCTATGTATTCAGTGTTGATGTAAAAGTTTCTTAGACATCCTCGAATACTATGAGAAACCTAAAAAGTAACAATAAATAAAACATTGTATTCACAATATCAATAAGGTATAAAAAAAAAAATTACTGCAAAAGTACTTCTTGGGTGCATTAGTTATAATTATCATATGGGATGTGTTCACGCTGGATGGTAGAAAATATACTGAACTTCATCAAAAGTAAACTTATTACCTGCCACATAAGCAGAGATATTTGTAGACATAATAGATATTTATAGCATGCTCCAAAATGTTGAATTTCTCTGTCCCAACAATTGTTTCACTTGAAGTTTTTCCCAGCACTCAAATTTGTCTGAGCACAAACAGGTATTTGACATGAGGGCAAGCACTAACTGTTCATTGTCAGTCATGCAGAAATGTAGATTTTTGCAAAGGAATAGCTTGCCATGACAGAATTTCGCAAAATGTTGTGAAATTCTGTCGGTTTCCAACAAAAGGCTCGTCAGGTTTGAAACACCATTTTTAACATAATAGAAAACTGTTGAATGACTCACAAGATCTGCCTTGAGGGTGGTTGGATCGGGCACCCCACCGACGTACATGGGTGTTGATACATTAAGCCGTCGCTGGATTTTCTCTCGAAGCCGTTTCTGGTTCTCCACATGTAGATATATATTCTTACTTCCTTTTCTCACATTCACCTTGAAAATTAAAAATAACAATAATACTAGATAGTCTGTACTGCTGAACACACATAAATTTAAAAATCAAAACATGAATAGATTATATATTTTATGTTGTGCTTATATTTATGACAAATGTTTATTCTGAAGTAGAAGGCACTAGTTAGTACATGTACATTGTATATATTTGAATTGCTTATCCTTTGCTATATTACAATTTCTATTTATCTGAAATCCTACTGATGTATCACACATACTGAATGCCACTTTCCATCTGCAAAATCACCCTTGGAGACAATCGTTTGTTGATGTCCTTCATGGTCGAAGGTAACCTCTACTCTTCCATTTTTCAATTGTGCAGCAAGGAAGCCTGACCTCTTGTTATTGGTCAACAAGAAAAACATCCCATTAGTGTAGTAAGTTCGGAAGTCAAATGTAATGTTGAAGCTGTAAAAAAAAACCCATTAAATTAACTATTGATTATTTTCTGTTTTACATTTTATCAATATTTATAAATGAATTTCAGATATTAATTTTGTCCTAATGAATTGGGACTTATTTGGTGGTCTGGATCTTCAACAATACATAATTATGAGAAATGTTAGTGAGCATAAAACATAATTAAAAAAAACTTGATAGACTTTTTATAATATAAGAGATAAAATATAAATGTTTCTTTGTTTAACAACACAACTGGAGCACATTGATTAACAATAATCAGCTATTAAATGTCAAACAAACAGTTAAGGTGACATTGGTGTCAGAAAAAACCTGCTGCTGCAACATGGACTATCAAATAGCAGCAAGTGATATTTTATGTAACGGGAAATATCTTAATACGTCCACTGAGGAGGATCAATTCTTTGACCTCATGCTCACCAGGCAGAAACCATTATGCTGAGCTACGTTCCACTCCTTCATAATATCAAATATCCCAAACACAATTATAATTATGAAGTAAAATGTGACATACGTCTTAGAAACCGCCTTTTTCTTTATTTTAATCTCCGCATAACTGGAATCACCATTGCCAAATGTCATAGCCTTGTTTTCCTTGACGTCTGGGTTCGACACAACGCACGCACTCGGACCACTGCCATCAGGCGATTCCGTACTGGACATCACTTCAGTTGTAAGAGGCTTAACAGTGGTTGTGGTTGAGGTAGTTGTTGGTATTGTGGTAGCTTCATCTGTCACCGTGGTGGTCCTGGTGGTAGTGGTCATTGTGGTTGGTGGTGTGGTCAATTGTAGCGATGATGTTGATGGTGCCCTGAGTGGAGATGAAGTGCCGGGCAGGTTGGACGATGGTAAGAGTGGTGATGTACCATTGGCCTTGATCTCTGAAGCTCCGTTTATGTCGTACACACAGCGACCGATGTCCGCACGTTCATATTGCACCGGCAAGTTCATATTCAACAATCTTAAATAAAACAGCATCAAATAGTGATTTGAGAAAGTGATAACCTACTACTAGCTAGCAAGAATATAACCACCATATTCTCACAATACAAACAGTAATGGTAGGATAAACAAAACATTGCTCAATCTGCCTAGTTAAGTAGATAACAAACTATGGCATTGTATAACAAATTTATAAATACAATGTATATACATACTTACTTGGACAAGTGAGGACATTTTGATACGCATCTAACTTGATGGACATACCCGAAAACATGCATAATGAATTGACAGTCATAGATAACATCATCAAAGATAGGGCAGAGAAGATACGTGCAGGGGTCCATGCTACCAGAAGCATACAACAACACAAGTAACAAGTAACAAATAAGTGTATATATTATATACTAACTTTCCATTGATAACGATGTCACTGACACAACCTTCGAGGGGTTCGTCTGATGCAACCATTGTGGTGACGTCTAATCCTCGCGGAACCCCGCCTACATACATCTGGCCATTCTGCTTCAAGTCTATAGTTCGAGATAACGGTCGTTCAGCCATCTTCTTATCATCAACCAGCATTTGTATACTAAAATAGAAAGTAATTTCAAATAATTAGTATAAAGGCGAGGCCAATTACCACAGAGATATCATGAGAAGTCTGTGGTGTTAGGAATACATGTATAATGTAATTTTCTAGTAGATGAGCCATATTATGTAGAGATTTAAAAATAAAGTTTGTTTGATTAATGATGCCATTTCAGAAGGCATCAGCTACTAGTATTGGAAGTCAAACATTTGGTAATCTTGATACTTTTTCTATTAGCATAAAGGGATCTTTTATATTTACTTTTCCCAAAGATAAGGCAGTACATACCATAGAAATGAATAAGCAAGTTTGGCGCACCAGGGTTTTATGCAATGATTTCTCACGAGTATGTAATTACCATCAGTTAAGTTTTAGTGTATATAATTTACCATCAGTAAAGTTATTTTCACTTGAAAATATGGCCACATTTAAATACAGAATATTTGTCTTTTCTGGCCTCAATTCATGTTTGGTTTATTTAAATATAAAAAGCCGATATGAACTGTTGTACCATATAATTATTATCTTCACTCACTTTTTGTTAATTTTAACAACAGCTATATTGTGTACTTTTCCGTCATTCCACTTCCCCAGTGCTGTTAATATTACTGGTTTTCTTCCAGCAGAAAAACGTCCCTCTATTCTTCCATTCACCAAGGCTAATGAGTAATAGTTCTACGAAACACAAAACAAAATGTCAACCTGTGTATATACTGTATATATAATTATATAATTAAACATGAATTAACATTAAAAATATAAATTATTGTTAAATACTAAATTATATTTAAAATAAAGATTAAATATAAACAAAACCAATACCTACAGTCAATTAAGATTAATTAACTGATTAAGCACTACAGAAAAGTTTCAACAGTTAACAAATAAAATAAAATGAATAATAGTCAAATAGATTTGTTATAGCTATAAGTTTAATTTTTAATAATTCTACTTCAATTGACACTGACAGATAAAGATAGTTTGTTTGTTTAACGATGCCACTGGAACACACTGATTATAAATCAGTGGTTATTGGATGTCAGACGCATGGCTATATTGACACATGGTCCCAGAGGAAACCCGCTGTCATCGCTCTTATGGAAAAACAGCAAGGGGTCTTTTATGTGCACTATCCCATAGACAGGCTAGCACACACCACAGAATTTGATACCCCAGTTGTGTATCACTGGCTGGAATGGAAAATAGCCTATAAAAGGTTTCTGCACTGTGGAGGATCGATCCCTCGACCCATCCTCCCACAGGCAGACACTCTACCTCTAGACTACGACCCGCCCCCTGACACTGACAGAGCTGAGACTGTAAAGATCTACAAGCTTGTGGACAGAGAAAATAAATTTAAAACAAACTTACGCTCTGATCAACACTGTTGGCCAGAAGCAATAAAGCATTTCTCTGCTTGGTGACAAAAGACAAGGAAACGTCGCCATTGTTGTTTGGTAAGTTTTCTCCTTTAAACGTTGTAAATCCATCACCGTAAAAACCAACTTTACGGATGCCCTGAAAAGTAAACATATTTAAAGTATGAAATATCATTTTAATTTCTTTGTCAACCTCAGTATAGAGATTTAGCCTCCCTGCATGCATGACAATTTCCATAAGACTGATGGGTTTGCGATGCAAATTTTCTCAGTGACTAATCTGCTATATATTAATAAGCTGCGGAGAAATAAGGCTAAGTATGCTTGAATTTGATATAAAAAAAACACAAAAATCTTTTAACATTTTTTGCGGGCCATAGCATTCCTAACCCCCCAGGCTCCGATGGGCCCCGATAGTGATATACAGGGTTTCTAGAATTTAAAAAAAATTCACAGGCCATGGGGCCAAGGAATTTTAAAATTCATTGGCCGTGCTTAAATATTCACGATGAAAATATTTGTTTAGTGGCCCGAGTCAGAAAATTACTGGCCATGGGCATCGGGCCACCGTATTCTAGAACCTCTGGTGATAAGAAAGTAATGTGGTCTTCACGATTTCACATTTCCTCAATGATTACTCAAGCACTCGGTATTACTTTACTTACACTTTCCTTACAGCCGGGTGTCATGCCTACATAGTTGCCAGAAAACAGATCTTGAAGAGTGGTGCCGAAACCACCAACACCAACACTTCGCATGCAACCAAGAAAGTTTGTCGTCTCAATGTCAGTACTGGAAAATATGGAATGATATAAAAAGAAAATGTATCTAAAACAAATAATCATCAGTAAATCCTCCATGATTGCATGGTCACTTTTGCTTATCCCATAAATGTCATTTACAGCATGTAATATATAAACATGAATATTATTTATTTTTTTAAATATTTTAAATATTTTTTTATGTAATAAATTAAAATGAGAACATCTGATGTTTTAATGACTAAATTCAAGAAAATGTGAAATCAATTTCTGTACATTTAACAATGTAGATAATCAAAATATTTTATTGCATTTGTATGTTTCTAGCAAACAGTAAAAATATTGTAAACTGGGATATACCTGTAACAGAAACTTTGTTAAAAGTCAAAACGTTTTTATGATTTCAAAATAAACTTAATAGCCTGATTTTGGACATGTTGCATAGTATAGTACAACTGACCACACAAGTACATAAATTAACTCGGCGTAAGTCATATATCATAAACTCTTAATCAACAATCGAGTCTTGAGTAGTACCTCCAGTGGTCTAAAATAATATGACATAACAAATTGAAAAATAAGGATTTGTCATTGTCATTCCAAAAACATCAGACAAAACTAAGCTATAAGAACATGCAAAACATAATTACTAGAAATAGAGAGATGATTATTACTACAAAATGACAACAATAAATCTATCTACCTTCTTATACTGTTACGATCGTAGTAAATTTTTAAAAAACATAAGGCATAAAGAATTTATAAATTATAATACCCAAAATATTTCATTGTAAATTCTATAATTTGTCATTCGGCTAACTTATTAAACTGCTACCATACCAAACGTCAAATTAAATTGAATATATAGCTAAAATATGACTGTTGTTCTATAATTTGCATATTACTTTTGAATTTTCAGAAAACTTTAGCATAAAACCTGCAAAAACGTGTGCTAAAGCATTCAGCAGACACAACCAGAGAACAAGTGCAAGTTTAACAAGAACAAATAGTGATGCAAACAAGTGAGAAATTGAAAATTACGTTATTATTGACGAAGAAAACAATGTGATGTAAGCCACCACCTGTAGACATGTGTCTTTAAAACATACCGGTGTAAAGTCCGAAAGTATACCCCCCTTCAAAGTATACCCGGGTATAGTCTGGGAGCTCCCAGACTATACACACCTTTCCCAGACCATCTTTTAAATGAAGAAGAAAGTTCACTTGAATGTTAATAAAAAACCAACCCTTCCCCTTCACGTTTGGAAAGTTGTGCAAGATATTTAGCCAATAAACACACGTCAATCAAAAGAATGCTGTGGTGAATGGAGGATGCTGGGGTGGAAGATTCAATGTATTCGCAGCATTCATCATACTTTTTACTATGGCAGATTAAAATGGACATTTTATTTTGTAATATTTTTCCATAAATTAAGAATTAAAAATAAATCAAAATATGGTAAACAATTGAAGAAGTAAATTCAATATTAAATTTTTTTAATGGTGAGCATGATTTTGGAAGTTGGTGAAAAATGTATATGATGTCATATAAAGTTATCCAAGATGAATATCAAAATGAGTGTTTAGTCATTGTTCTAAAGGATGACGATGAAGCTTCAATGTGTTAATAACTATTTAAGCTTGACTAATGATGATGGGTAATAACTACAATAACCTACTCGATATTTGGCATTATTATACCGATTATCGGTCCCTCATGATACATTATTAACGTTCTAGTCCCTCGCTAAAGTTCGGGACTGACAACATTAATTTCACTTAGGAAAGATCAGAAGCAGATCTAGGTAGGGGCCCCCTAAATTTTGCGAGTTATAATTTTATTATATTTTAATTTTCTTTTTTTTTAACGTTGGTTATGAAATTTCTCTTACTATAATATGATGCTCCAATGGTGCCCCCACTAAATGGATTTTCTGGATCCGCCACTGAAGATAATCTGTATTTCCTCATTAATCATATGTTATTAGTATCTATATATCCTACTGTTAACAAGTACTGAGATCTTTATCTTCCAGGTACAATCATTTTAGGATCAGAATGGTGATCTACATTCGGTTCTTGTTTGGGAGGGACCAACCCACATACATGTATTAAAATTTATGTACATATTACAATAAAAAATTATTCAAAGCTACAATCATCGTTGGTGTTTTTGTTGTCATAGACATCTCCATTCACTAGTTTTCTGTGTTCATTATGACAGATCCTGAGAAATAGTGTTCTGCCAGTCATAGTTAAAAAAATACAGGGATGCTTAAAATCTTAACTCATTTTGAAAAAATGCAACAATCCTCAGGGTAGAAATAGGAATATATGTTAAGCATGTATGGTATGGTAATGACAGATTCATGTATGGTGAAAAATCATGTTGAGTATGGTATGTATGGATCTACACAGCACTGAATTACTCCTACATGTGTACAACCTGTCAAGAAAACAAGATCAAATGATGACAGAAGAGAGAAACAAACTAGACTTTAGGCCCACATGCAAAACAATTCATGTCAAATTTCCAAACATCAAGAACCAAACCATTACATTTTAAAAGTTCCACATGTTAAAATTGTAACATAAAACAGATCAAATATGCATTGCTATAAAAATGAAACCAACGAAGAAAAAAAAAAAAATAATAATTCCAAAACTGATTTAGTTATAAGAAAGTACAAATGTACATGTATTTTAATAAATCAAACATTTAAAAATTGGAAAACAGTTTGAAGTTATTTAAACAACAAAAAGTATATTCAGGTGTCCAGTCTTACAAAAAACAAAAGCTTTAATTTCAAAATATAAAAAAATATAAAGTAAATGTTTAGAAGTATATTCAGAAAAAGAAATAGCAGAAATAGGAAGTTCCGAGCACGAAGTATAAGAAGCAAGAGAATTTGAAAAGAATACATGTACCTATAAAATCCAATCATTACAAAACATGTACAAAACATGGACACGAAATGAACCAACCACACAACATGGGGACTTAACAAACTTGCCTTGCATGCGAGCCAGTGAAGTGAACAATTATAACTACATGCTTGTAGATATTCTTATATCTACATGTACGAGCATAAAGTAGGCAACGGTGGCAGCTAAAACATCACATCAGGCAAAGATTAACCAGGCCATTTATTACCTGACTTTGTCTTCTGCCAATCTGCAGATAAACGAGATAGGTGTGCATAGTATCTATATCTAATGTGCATCAAAGTAAAGATTTGTCTGCTACAACTATCGGCACCGCTAACCCCAAAAAAGAAGGTGACTGGTAATATACAGTATACTGCATACAACAGTTTGTTAGTTGATAGGTTGCTAGGTATTCATATTTAAATTGTAAATTTAATCTTTATCTCTTATTCAATATATTCAATTTGAAAACCGACAATGTATATATACATTTTTAAAATGAATTATTACCTGGAAAAAAAAGTAATACTGTTGACAACTTGACACACCACATCCAATTTGACCTTTCGAAGCGTATCAATGATAATTCCAATTGTTGCAACACTAAATATGGTTTACCGTTATAAAACTCTTCATTGCGGCAGTCACCTGCCATCGATGTCAACCCAAATACATACATGTATATGAAAGGTGACATTCACTTCCAGATTTGTTCCATTATGTTTTTCAGTGTGTCAACAGTGAATGACAGAAAACAATTCAGTTAAGTTATGACATCAAGTGAATGCTGAAAAATGGGGGGCTATTTAAGGGGTCAGGGAAAATGGCATGACATCATGTGAAAGTTGCATCATATAAAAGCATAATCGGTGTAACAACATCAAAACACTTCGATTCATTTCAATGAATATTGAATGTGCCCATGTCTCAATGGTTATCTGGTGGAATTGTCTTCAATTTCTAAACACGTCCATGTGCATTAAAGGCAAACCGTATTTGTGTGTCAAACGTCTAAGTGAAGGTAATAAGAACATAATCTTATATGAGATCAGGAGCCCAGGGCCGCGCAGTCAAACGAATGAGGTACCAAGTATGAGATGCACAAAAGTGGATTTCTGCAGGTGATCACCCCTACAATTGTACATGTGGTATTTTAGTTCTACATTGTACAATTGTACATGTGGTATTTTAGTTCTACATTGTACAATTGTACATGTGGTATTTTAGTTCTACATTGTACAAAGGTACATGTGGTATTTTAGTTCTACATTGTATTTTAATTTTTGTACAGGTGGCATTTTAGTTCTACCAGTACATTGTAAATGGTACATGTGACATTTTAGTTCTACATTGTACAATGGTACATGAGGTATTTTAGTTCTATATGTTGTACAATATTGTACAATGGTACATGTGGTATTCTTATTATACTACCTCAAGTACCATGTATATATGGTCTGAGTGAATAAAGAATTGAAATTGAAAAGATCAAGGCTTCATTTGCACATGGAGAGCAATGATCAGGAAAAAACAAGAAAACTTCACACAAGTAATTGTTGTATTTAAAGCATCTAGCACTAGCAAAACATAATGTAAAACAACATCATTACAATTGAATTTTGAATTTTAAATAATTATTAAATAAACCGGAGGTCAAGTAGGCCTATTAGGAATTAATTAATAGCATTCCAAATTTGCAACTTAATATGCATATACATGTAATACCAACCAAAGTATCAACCATAACAATTATATTTCTCTGCTATAAATCAGCATGCAACACATTACTTATCATAATACTTTCGGATATATTAATTAGCCAAATGGTACTAAAGAAATAAATGTTGGCATATGAATAACTATTAGAGAAATACATTTAACTGAAATAATGGTAAATGTTTGTTCATTTTAGTGTCATCAAAATATGTGTGCATTGTCAAAAACGATTGACTTATTATATTAAAAATTATTGTCATATGGAGAGATTCGCAAACATAAAGATTATCAAATATTTTTAGTACTATTTCTTTTCTTATCCTGAAATATACTGCACATACAGTCAAACCTGTCTTAATCAGCCACCTAAGGGAGTAAACAAATGTGACCCCTTAAGACAGGTGGCTGCTTAATACAGGTGGCCGCTCAAGCAGGTTTGACTGTACTTATTTTGCACACATCTTGAGATTCCACTGTATAACTTAGTTTAAACAATATTTATTACCGTCATATAAGCGGTTTGGGATTGGCCAACAGGCAAAAGCCTATATAAAGGCCT
>JAULBR010083314.1:0-13542 GCA_032355825.1 Melanodrymia aurantiaca
CTGATTGGTTATTAATTTTCACCAATATATCGCCACACCAAATACACACACATTGATACCAAATATGTTGAAATCTAACCATTACTACTATTATTATAGTATATCCAGTATGCCTACATAACTTTCATAACGTTGAACATTTGATTGATAGGGGGTCACTTTGAAAGGCTGTAATATCAATAAGCTACACAATATTGATTGCTATCATGGAGAAATGAACTCCACAGATACATAGCTTTCAGAAAAATATAGTGGGCATTTGCCCCCCCAAGTGGTAGTGAAAAACCCTCCTGGCTCATACACTATGGGCTTCAGCAACTTAAAGATAAGAAATATTTATTAAAGAAAATAATTTTAGTCAAAAAACATTATAGATATCAATGGGGACAACATTGTTTGATCATACATCATTACATGTATGCAAGTGTCATTCTTACAACAAATTGGAAAATAAATATAAAATAGGACTGACATAATTATAAAACATGTCGATATACAGGCATTATCAATGAATATCAAATTATCTTTGTAATTTTGCTGAAATCAATTCATTTAAATTCACTCAATTGTGTGTATACATTTGTACTTGGGTTCTAAAATAAGCTTCATGTAGTATAATTGTTATAAGACCTCATTGCCCATTTAGTACATTTGTATGCGTGATCTATCTACATAAATATATACTTGATTATGGTTAAAACGTTGTATCAATAAAGTAATATTATGTAAATACAGCAGGACTGAATATATGTATACCATTTATTTGAGATAACCGATGGTATTATTAAATTGATATCGCTTGAAGTTGCTGGTACATTGTAGCATGCAGTTTATTCAAAAAAATAGGCCTACCTGCGATATCCAAGGTCTAGATACTATTGTGACCTTGCCAGTCTGTATATAGAATAATTATAGTATAACGCAATGTAACGTTCAGATACTCTAGATACAGATAAAGTTTGTTTGTTTAACGACGCTACTGGAACACATTGATAATAAATCACTGGTTATTGGATGTCAGACGCATGGTTATATTGACACATTGTCTCAGAGGAAACCCACTGTCGCCGCTACATGGGCTAGTCTTCCGAAAAACGGCAAGGGATCTTTTATGTGCACTATCCCATAGACATGATAACATACACTATGGAGTTTGATAAACCAGTCATGTATCACAGATTGGAATGGAGAATAGCCAAAAAAATGTTTTGCGCTGTGGAGGATCGACCCCTCGACACATCCCACCACAGGCAAACTCTAGATACCTGCTTATAGGACATGTGCATGTATATTATAATATATATTCTGTAAACCATAAATAATTTACTAATACATTATTGTATTTTTAATGTTTATAAATAACCAATTATTATTATTATTAATAATTTAAACATGTTATATTTCACAAGTAGGCATTTCAATTTAATTTATTGAGGTCATGGTTTATATTTAAAAACAAAAAAAGAATGTCTGCTTTGTAACTTTATATCCATGTTGTCTTTGCTTCATGTAGCATTGTTATAAGACCTCATTTGCCCATGTTTATATTACTGTGACCTTCAGGTCAGGAATCTGTCACTAGGCACTGATACCAGTTCCTGTATATAATCGGTTTCGTGGAGAGCGACTAGTGTCTTTAAGTTATTTTCATTTTCAACAGTAAGACCAAACAAATAGGGGTGTTTAGGGTAACGTGAACATTTACAGGATAGGTTTTGAGTAGGGGTGTAAAATTTGGGTAGGTATGGTTACCATAAACACACCTATTTTTGGGCCTTAAATCTCCTTTGCTTCTTCAATAGTTAAATTATTAGGTTTCTATAGTCATCACACCTACATATTTAATGTAGTATTCTTTGTTTCCACAATAATATTATCTACCATATATCTATTAACTTAGGAGAAAGGCCCTTAACTTTCATGAGGTGATAAATTTTGTAAAGATTTATGAATCCATTAACTTATTAGTGACCTTTAAGCTTGGCTTATCCCGGTCTTCTAATCTTCCAAGGTCATACTCTGATAACCGAAACAGTGCTTCTACAAAAAATAAAGTGACATGAAAAAATGATATTCATTAAACTATAAATTAATTGAAGAAATTTGAATCAATAGTTTGCTTAATGACACTACAGGAATACAATGATTAATAATCATTGGCTATTGGATGTCAAACTGTTACCGGTATGTCAACACATGGTCTCAGAAGTAATGGGTCTTTTATGTGCACTTTCCCAGACAGAAGAGCACATACCACAACTTTTGATATAAAAGTCATGGATCATTGGTTGGAATCATCAATGAAAAATAACCCAATATTTGGTTCACTGAGTATCGATCATTCGATCTCATCAACCCGAGGCAGATGCTCTAAATTTGTACCGAGTTACATCCCATTCCTGTATCCATACATCTATACATGGGCATGACTTGTATGTGTGTTAGCAATAGCACCAAGTCAATATAAAGATACAAGTTTGCTTGTTTCATGACACCTCTGGAACGCCTTGATTATTAATCAGTGAATATTGGATGTCAAACGCACTACTATTATATCAAGTTAAACACTTCAACTTGGTGACAGAGAAAACAGAGATCTTTTGTATGTACTTTCCCCAGACAGGATAGCACACACCAGTCTTTGATAGACCAGATGTGGATCACTGTGTGAATTGAAAATACTCCAACTATGTAGCAGTTGAAAGTCCTTACCTTAGTACCCCTTTAACTAAGAAATTACAGATACACAACATTTATTCGAAAATATGATTTGTCCGAAAACGGAGTATCGTACGATATATTTTATTTTTTAAATGTAAACTTTTAGGAGTTAAAATATTGTGAACCATATACCTCTAAATTCAGGTGTGAAAAAGAGAGTTTGTAGAAGAGAATTTAGGTAACATGTTGCTCCCTGGTTGTTAATGCCTGCCAGTTGGCATTGAGCACGGGGTCGCACTGGAGCATTGGTGTCGGGAAGTGAACGCTTGCTTTCTTCAATAGCTGCATTCAAAGCAACGTCATCTTCGCTAAACATATTACCAAACATTTGTAACGGCTCAAAACAACGTTTTAATGTTGAATACGTTACTCCCTCTGGGTTGACAGTGTATAATAAAGATAAAATGTCCCTAAGAGCAAAACTAAACACGAGTTGTGAAACATTTTAGTTTGCCGGATGTAAAAAAATCTGCTACTTTCGCTTGTTGTTGATAAAGCAAGGGAAGATAAATCGTGCCAGTGATGGTTGCATACCACCAAATTAATTACTTCTGTTGACAAGACTTTAGTTTCAATAAAAGATACACATAATTGTAGGTAGTACGCATATATAACGTGTAGCACATTGCATTTAATATTCTTCCTTCCAATAAAATATCAATTTAATATTTTTTATGCACATATTAATTGAAAATAGCAATAATAATCAAATTAAAAAAGAAATTTAAATAGATTATCCTTTTTCCTTTTTAGTGACTCATATGAAAGTTATCTACAAAAAAACACTGTAGATTTTTGGACACAAAAAGTATAATTTCCTTTTTCCATTTCCCCTGAAAGATCTTATTCATAATGAATTTTAACTGATTGTCAACATTGATTTCTATGTGAATCATTTGTTGTTAACGTCCTAACCATTACAAATGTCCATAAAGAAACTTGGCAGTTCAAATTAACAGAAAAATGAACACAAACATTAAAGTGCTTCAAAATAGTTTATTAAATGACTGTCTACTTTATAAATCCCATTATAGGAATGATACATACATGTGTTATAAATAAAGACATTATTATTATTCCTGTACATGTATCATGTTAGTAAATCATTTTATAAAAAAGCCCACAAAATTCATAAAAATCCATATCGTTTCTGTTTAAATTATGATTTGATTACAAAATATTAATGATTAATGCAGTTCTCCATAATTTGCAGTCAATTTGAAATACATGTATACCCGGTATAGATACTAGTATGTAAAGATGTGGACATTGTAACACAATGTTATGTATAGCAAATCATAGCAAAATACATGTATCGTAAAGGTCTTACTATACGAAAATAAGCTCTACCACAACTACAGCCTTCATTAAAACGAATGTTACCACTATTTATATAAATAAACTTGTATCACTGTATTAAGTTCAAACAAATCCACCAATAAATTTATCATAGGCCAATGTATTATAATTGTATTTTAATTTATTTCAGAATGGATGCGATTCTAAGTTGAACATATTAATCTGCGGAGTAGTTGTGCATTAGAATAGCATTGCCTACATATTGTATAGCAAATTGCATTTAGTCCCGAGGAAGAGAACTGGTAACAAAACTTGCAGTGGTCTATTCATGTCTGTAGACAGGGGTGTGTTGGGGGGGGGGGTGTGGAGTGGTGGTGGTATGAATTCATTCATTCCAATGGAAAAATTGTTTAAAATTAAATGTTAACTTTTTCTCCGAAGCAACGTGGTTAATGCATCAGTCTTACGATTAGTAGGTACTGGGTTCAAATCCCATTCGTTGCATATGGGATTTTTAATCCTTGTGCTGGCTCCAACCAAGAGTGAGTGTTCCACAACCTTCAATGGGTAGGTGTACTACCACTTACACAGAGCAGTGTCAACAACTGGTGTAACAAAGGCTGTAGTATGTACTGCCCTGTCTGTGGAATATAAAAGATCCATTGCTGTTTATCAAATAGGAGTTCTGAGTAGCAAGTTTCCTCTCTCATATTAACACTAACTTCTGTCCTGGCCGGGTAGTCGAGACAGCTGAGGCGTGTTCAGAGAACAAATATATCACGAGTTCACGCTAGACTGGTTTTTGTACCAATATTAAATGAATGTAATATGATAGAACACGATTGGTACCAGTTAAAATACACGCGAGTTTACGCGAAATATCGCGTCTGTGAACACGCCTCAGGACTGCATGTCCAGGACAGGCGTGCTTGAAGCTTAATTGGATATAAGCACATAACTAAGTTATAACTAACTTACTTTAAGAAACACCACCTACTCTGCAAATACTGGCTACAATTTTGCTAGTCCATTATTTATGGTCCCGTCTTTAAATATTGCTAAAGACTAAATTTAGATTGCAAAATGGATTTGTTTGAACAGAATTGTCAATCATGCAGCAATACTTGTTGATAGTGAACTACTCAAGTTAATGAAGACTGAACTTGTATTTGTGTTTTGCATTAGTAAAACATATTAAATTATTAAAAGGCAATATTCCTGCCTTAAATAAACAGCACTGAATACAATGTTAACAAAAAACAATGTTCATATTTTTCTCTCAAATACGTGACAAAAATATATCTTGAATGTAGATATTGAAACTTTTATGAAATAAAATGAACATAATTTCGAGTTACCAGCAACTGCTGTAAGTTTTAACATAATTTGTTGTGCAATATGGCTACAAAATGTAAGAGCTACGTAATACATTAATATTGTAAATACCCTAGTACCTGGTATGTCATTCCTGATGTACATGTACTATAGCTCGCCACCAAAAAAAAGAAGAAAAATGTTGACCACACTTCAAAATGCTTATAAAACAATTGTGTTCCCTGCCACTACAAGCTGAAGTATGTCTTAATAAGAAATTATACCTGAAATTATAAATTAATGTTGGCTCTGCCTGGCCCAGCCTTTTTATCTAGATTACCTAAGTAATCTACCAACCTTTGAATTTGTGCAACAAATTTTAAAAGTATTGTATTTGCAATGATATAGTTTTTCAATTTCCAGGCTAGTTTGTCTCAGTTTCCTGGGCCATCAATTTTAGACACTAAACAATATCAAATCTTCATAAAAAGAGTTAGGGTACTTACACTTTCCAAGAACAGACAAGTACAACATCATTACGTTTTGCACAAATGTAGTAAAATATCACTTCTTGAACTAAACTTATTAAAACGTTACACCAAATCGTTATGCCCAGGAATACAGGTTTATTAACTTGTAAATAAATTACCTATTGACAGCAATACCTTTGTTACATAATTTAATGAACCAAAATATCTAATAGGTTCATGACATGGATATTATATGTAAGTTATATGATAAAAAGGGTACGCTGTCCCATTAATACAAAAGGGAACAGGAAAAATAATATAAAAATAGCCACTTTTTTTTTCAATGCTAAAATTTAAAATTGTACGTTCAAAAGGGCAATAAAATTATATTAGGAAGAATTGTCCCCTAGACGCTTCCCCTTGGAATACTAGTAGTTTGACATGGTAAACATGTTCACAAAATCAACACCCTTATATAGTAACAACATAATTTCCTTTAACCAGTACTTCTTTGCAACTAGCTATTGCCATTAAAAATGAACTCAATAATATTGAAAATGCAATGAATAATGTTTAAAATGACAGAAAATGCATTGTTTCTGGAAAATGAAAAAATTAAAAGACTCTTTTGGTTTGGTTAAATCACTTCAAAGAATTATAAACATAAATTGTGTACTTGATCTGTACACATGTAAGTTTGACCTCACCCATCTAGATAATGTAAATAATCAAGTTAATCAAAGTCAGATAATCAATGCCTGAATAGCCATCTCACACAATAAATATACACTTACAAACAATTAACTACATTTAAATCTGGGTTAAATTTACACTCATTTAAAATGACAATCAGACAGTTTACATCTGTATACGTAACTCATTAAACTTAATTACGGGTAATATAAATGACAATAACCCATTTGACACTCGGATAAAAAAAAGAGATAAAGTTTGTTTAACTACACCACAGGAACATGTTACAAATGTATCATTCATCTGTACTGTAAATAAACATATTTCACATGATTCATATTATTAAATACAATTTCTAATTTTGTGACAAATTGTAATGTTGTGTTGAAACAAACAGTCACATTGTCCATATTATTTATTTTGAATCATTCATAGCACACATTGTATACCTAATCAAGTTATTTAGTGTATTTTAATTGAACAGCATTACATTACAATTAACTCAATATCAGAAATGCTGCAAGTGCATTTTTTGAAATATGTATATGTGAACAAGCTTTCCCCTGAACATTGCTCCAAAATATATCAGAGGCTTTGCAATATATCTGTAAATGATAGTATGAAGATAAACTTTGTTATAAATTGCTAAAATGATCAAATACACCTGAATCAGTAAAATTTTGTACTACATATTGGGACCAACCATTGTCAACTCCTTGTGAATCAATCACGTTTTGTGTTACAAATCATGTGTTAACAAATTAAAAAAACATTTCTCCTTGTGGATGAGGCTAATATTTGTTTTACAATTGTCTCCACATATTGCCCCCATTTAAATAAACATGTGGCTCACTGTGCAATAATCAAGATTTGGGTAACACATCGGCTTCATCGATTAAATAAACAAGCATCACACCGTGCACCAACACATTTTGTGTTACAAATTAGCTCCACCCATGCTTCTCACTATGTGTCAATCACGTTTTCTGTCACTGCTCTCATTACATTAAAGGGGATCAGTCACTGATTTTGGCACCAAATATTTTCGCTCTGTTGGACTTTCAGACAATAGAACGGTTTGAATGCTGCACATCTCTGTTTTTGGCGAGATATTTCGCATGGTACACACAAGCGATATTGCATAATATAATGACATTATGATATTTCTGTTGATGTTTAGAATCGTAAAATAAATGTATGCAATATCTAGATAAAGGAAGATGGTGTTTTCTCTTCTGTTAACATAAAGATGAGTTGTGTATAACTGGCTTAACTTCATCATCATGTGATCCTGCTTTTCGTGCCAAAATAATGACCGATCCTCTGTAACATAATTTTACTGTGCATCAATCAAGTTTTGTGTTACATATCGTCTCCAGTGACTCTCCAACCAATGCCCTCATTACATAAACATACATTTCGCTAGGCATCAATCAAGTTTTGTTTTACATATTGTCTCCAGTGACTCTCCAACCAGTGCCCTCATTACAAAAACATACATTTCGCTAGGCATCAATCAAGTTTTGTTACATATCGTCTCAAGTGACTCCCCAACCAATGCCCTTATTACATAAACATACATTTCGCTAGGCATCAATCAAGTTTTGTGTTAGATACTGGCACCACCCACTGTCCTCATTATATATTCCATAGTGCATCAATCAGGTGTTGTGCTACATATTGGTACTACCAAAAACCCAAGGGTTACAAATTCAAAATTTGTATTGGATACAAGCATTTCAAGTCTGGTATCAGTCTCCAAAATCTGGTGTCCAAATTTACTATCATGTTTTGAGTATGCATTTAGAATGTCGGTGAACAATCAGAATCTTTTGCTCCAGAAACATGGAAGGGCTTAGGGAATCAAATAGAAGAACCGAATATTTATCATTTTCCTATATTTTGAACTACGCTGAACATGCATGAGTCTAGCCAAAGTGTTTAATTTCCTTCTGTGGCCAATTCAAAATGGCAGCATATAATTAATGCAAAATAAAGATTTTTTTTTGTATTCCAGAAGAATACCAGATTTGAGAGTCTGGAATCCAAGTTTGAAAGCTTATATCCCTGGGATACAATGAATCACTAACCCTTCACCCTCATTAAATAAACATACATCTAGCATCAATCTAGTTTTGTGTTACATATCTTCACTACCTGTTAAATACACACACACATTTCACTGTGCATCAGTCATACTGTGTGGTACAACAGGGCCCCACCAACGACCCTTGTTAAATATATACACACATCTCAGTGTGAAACAATCACTTCGTAGTACATTTGGGCTCCACCCTTGTTCAATATGCAAATAACTCATTGTACATCAATCAAGTTTGTGTTACATATCGTCACTACATATGGGCTCCATCAATGACTGATATTAAAAAAGCATACAACTCATTGTACATCAATCAAGTTTTGTGTTATGTATCGTCTCAATGTGTGTCAATCACGCTTTGTAGTACATATGGGCTCCACCCATAACCCTTGTTCAATATGCATACAACTCATTGTACATCAAGTTTTGTTACATATCATTATTACCTTTGTTAAACGCACACACCTCAATGTGCATCGATCACGCTTTATAGGAGGCATGGGTTCCACCCATGGCTCTTATTAAATAAGCATACAACTCATTGTACACCGATTAAGTTTTGTGCTACATATCGTCATTTCGTTTGTTAAATACTTAGACATCTCAATATGCATCAAGCACGCCTTGTACCACATATGGGTTCCACACATAACCCTTGTTAAATAGACATACAACTCATTGTACATCAATTATGTTTTGTGCTACATATCGTCACTACCATTGGTAAATACAAACATGCATCTCAATGTGCGACAATCACGTTTTGTAAGACATATGGGCTCCACCCATAACCCTTGTCAAAATATGCACACAACTCACTGTAAACGAGTCATGTTTGGTGTTACTTATTAGTAACACCCACTGCCCTTATTGAACAAAGATGTCTTCCTGTGATTGGAGACAAGATTTGTGTTATATCTTGGCACCACCCATTGCCCCCGTTAAATCATCTTCAAAATCACTATCCCACACAGCGTCATCATCCAAGGTGTTCTGCCGTCCCTGAGATGACAGACTGTTAGGCCGTCTCCTAGGTGGGGACACAGTGTTGTTAGAGGTAAAGGAAGGACTGCTGTACAAACTCGTGTCGCTAGTGGTGATGTACTCCCCAGGCGAATATGGAGGTGGTGGTTCTGAAACATGAGAAATGTTTCACATTTAACAAACAAATGATCAGGCAACAATAAGTCCATAATAAAAAATAACTTTATTTTAGTAATAAAATGTTTTAATAGGGAAGTAAAATTAGGGTACCCCGGTATGTAAGATGACTCTAAACACATCCTTTTGAGGCCTCAACCAGAAACTTTGTCTCTGAGCGTAATACGAATTATTGTGGCATAAAGAACAACAGTGACCATTGTATGTGCCCTGGAGTTCATCACCCACTTGTACTATTAGATAAAAGTCACTAGAACTACTTTATTAATAATAGAAACCTGGATAACTTCAACAAATCATAGGCATTTGGATAACTTGTCAAGGAATCTGAACGTAAAACTACTGTAAAACAGGTATTATAAGAATGTGTAATTTTTGTATCTTTGTATTTGATTCAACTGCGAAAATTTCAATTACATCATTAGTACTGAAATCTATTGAATAATACATTTTCTCTTTTGTAACGTAAAAATGACATATATCATCAGTTGATTGTTTTTCCCAACTCATGAAAATTTACAGCCTTGAATATTATCCATTTCACAGTAACTGTAGAAAGATAAAATTTACCAAAATTGGATTGTTGAGTTGAGAGATGAAGATGGTCTGACTGACGTCTGTATTGCCGTACTTTCTCTTTAGCTTCTTGAACAACAAATTTGGTCGTACCTGAACCTGTAGAATAGAAAACACTCATAGCAGTGTGATCCGCAAAACAGAACATTCCTCCCATTTATGATATTTCTGTTCTCAATTACTGGCATTATATTATAGTGGATGGTTGATTTCATAAAAGCAGATGGCAATTTAATTTGCAGCCCAAAAAAAGTCTGTGAACTATTTATTCATTGCTGGACTGTGCAACTTCAGACTAAATATGTCCTTACCTGTATATTTGATGTCATGCAAATCCTGATCATGGACATCAGGTAACTGCAGAGCAATGTCCTATAATTAAACAATCACAAATTAAGAAAATACATAGATAATGTATACTTTTGTATTATATTAAAATAAGCCAATACAATATAGAACTAGACAGCAAGAACCTACAGCTCAAAACGTCACCATGTCCTTCACCATGTGTGCTACACTCTCAGCTATTGGATGTCAAACACATAGTTACATGTATGTCACTATATGATCTTAGAAAATACCTGCTGCTGCCACATAGGCTACTCATATTATCGTCTTAAATATGGGCTAGTGAAATTTCAATCATGGCTAGAGAATTTTGAAAACAGCAAGTAGATTATTTAAAAATCAAACATTTATTTAGGTGACAAAAATAGCAATTTATGTCCTACCCTCTGGGCTTCAAAAATCACAGAACACTTTTTGGCATAATCGATGTAGGAATCCGACATTTTAAGCAGTCCATCTTTAATTCTTATCAATTTGACAGCCTCATTTTCCTGATGACGATCACCGACTGTAAAACAAACAGGAGGTATTATACAGCAACGAGTTACATAATGCATACAGTAAACCAAACTAAAACAATAGGCAGATGAAAAGACAATATTAAAGAAAAGTATTGCAAAATGTCTATTGGATCTTGTTTTAGCTAACAATTGACAATCGCTGTCAGGGGTTTCCCCAGAGCCATAATGCGTAGGGGGCCCCTACTCTTTACCTGTTTAACTAAGCACTTTTAATGGTATTGTAAGCACTTTGATTTAATGTACATGAGACTTACAAGGGCCTTAAATTTAGCTGCATGTACCTGTACAATGTATATTATATAATCTATCAAATTTGTACTCATAGATTTTACATAAAATTATAATATTATTGTGTAATTTTGAAAATTCCCGGGAAAAGGCCTGAACTGTGTATAGCTGTAGCCGTAATTGTGGGGTTTTTTTTATATTAATAGATGTTTAATTATTAAAAGGTGATGTTCAGTATTTAACAACTTACAGATGCTCAACTATACTCACCTTCAATTTGCGCAATGTCTTTGGCTCTCTCAGCTTGTAGAAGTCGGTTTTCCAAAATCTGCAGTTCAGATGGGGATGCTTTCTGTAATTAAATATATTATATTTTAAAAGTGGGTAACGGTTTAACAAACTAGCTATAAAATCAATAAGTGGTGATATTTAACTAGCCATGTGCTCTTGAGTTCAGAAGTTGTGTTGGGTTGGGTCATTTTTGGTGTGCTTCCATCAGAAAATTGTTCAAGCACACCTGTCATGGATACAACCTCTGACTTCGCCAGAGTTCTTACCACGACTTTAATTGGAAAGAGTCAGTTCAGAAGTTAATATGGCTACACAGACAGATCATGTTAGAAATTTGATGTAAAAGTTTAAAAAAACTAATAAACAAGCTACAAAGATCTATTTTATTCGTACTAACCTTGAATGTTTTCTTTATTTCCTTTTTTATCTTGCACTCCCTTTGCTCACAGGAAACCTACACATCAAACAAAGTCAGTCATGTATAATAGCAAATAATTGGTACATAATTGCATGTTACCACCCAAAGAATAATTAGTGAACAATCAAAAAGACTAAGAAGTAATTAATAATTTTGTCAATCAGATCATTAACTCAATAATATTTATTGGAGCTAAAATTAATATGTAAAGATATACATACTTAAATTCTGCGGTGATATTTGGGTGTCATTATTGCGCATTATGAGATAAACTTTTCAAAATTTGATGGAATGAAAATCAGGGAGATTTAATAATCTCCAAATAAATAATGGTACTCACAAAGTTGTTTTTAGCCTGTGAAACGTGTTTCTCCCCTTCGAGGACCATCTCAAACATTCGTTTATGTTCCTTGATATGTTCTGAAAGAGCAATTATTATAACTGCATTAATACTGTAGATCATGAAATTAACGTGTCACTAAATTTGTGCGGGTAAGGGTGGTCAGACTAAAATGCGACATGAAATTAATGTGAGTGGTCTCCCTTTGATAGAGTACTTTTTCTAACTTAAACTACATGTTTGTGTACCAATCAATTAACATAAATACGTTACATTATTAATGCGAATAATTCTCACACGCATTTTTCGCATTAATTTCAGGATCTACAGTACTCAGTGAATAGCATAAATAAAAGAAGTTTGACAATGTTTAATGACTCGACTAGAGCAAATTTATTAATTAATATTATAATTAGCTACTGGATGCCAAACAAACCTTAAATTCAACTCAGAAAATAAAAGATAAAGTTTAAAATCATCATTATATCCAGTTCATTCAGATTCCAAGTAAGTATTTTTTTTAGAATTGCCAACTCACCAATGAATTCTCGTTGTATTTCTGACCATGCCAAATTTAATTCAGCCAGCTGATTTGCTACATCCTGTGCAAAATAAATGAAAATTTTGAAACAGCGACAGAATTAATTAAAATGTTTCCAACTACTGTATTTTTTTCTAAACCACAGACAGATAATAGACCTGAACAATGTTAGCTTTTAGTCACAATCAGGATTCCAGTCTTTAATTCCATCACAACACAGTAATAATGTCCATATGGTATAACAGATTGCACCAGAGCCATAATGCGTAGGGGGCCCCTACCCCATACCTGCTTATCTAGGCACTTGATCCATTGTAAGAGGTTGTAAGTGCCTTAAATTCACTTGTCCATCTCTGGACAATGTATCATTAATCTGTCAAAGTTTTAATCATGGATTTTATCTAAAATTATATTATTTCTGAATTTTTAAAAATGTAATCACCTTAAAGACGTTGGATACACAAAGCAAAACAAATAAGATTTGTCTATAATTTAGTATGAAGTTGTCTGATTATGTACT
>JAULBR010083325.1:0-13542 GCA_032355825.1 Melanodrymia aurantiaca
GGGTTTCCTCTCTCATACTAACACTAACTTCTGTCGTGGGCAGACAGCCGAGGCGGCTGGACTGTGTGACGACGACAAATGTGCTTGAACCTTAATTGGATATACGCACGTAAATAAGTTATAACTAACTAACTAACAAACCTGTTCCAAACACAATGATGTTGAACAAAGCATATGAAGGCAGGTGACTGAGTGTGAGGAGGAGGATTTTTTTCGAGTCTTCCACTGCATTGCCTTTCATTGAGTTAGAGAGATCGAGAAGAAACACAATTTCTAATTCTTCTTGTTCTCCAGCCTCAAACTCGGGGTAGAATGTTAACATGCAGGCCTAAAAATATGAATAAACAAATATCTATAACGTCAAGTATATTTTGTCTTGTGTTGTGAAGTTAATTTTACCCCCCAACTCAATTTATAACATGAGAGATCAGAGTGGAATCATAATTGTATTGTATTACAGTCTACTAGTACAAATCGATCAATATTAGATGGTATTAGACATGAGTCAAAGTTGTATTGACCCAATGGATATAAAAAATAAACACAAATATTTATCACAAACCAACCTCCCTCCACCTACAACCCCCTCCCCCCCCCCACCCCCGAACTCTCAACCCACCCTGGCTTCAATCTGTCTGCTAGAAAAAGTTCTTTACGGATTTCTCAATTTTACTAAATGTTTCTATAGTTCATAAGCCATTCATAAATTTGTGATCTGAGCATGTCGCCTCAACATCAAGCCATCCCCACTCCAACCTGAACCCCTTCACCACCATACCCTCTAGCTATTAATAAACATTTCAATAAGGTTTGTCTAGGCATTTTGACAGTAAATAATAATAATAATAATAATAATAATACATGTACATGCAGCCATTTTAAGTGAAAAAAGTCAATTGAAATATTATGCACACCGAGTGATCATCAATCTTATTCAGAAAGTGACGACATTAGTGAACTTTGAAATGTTAAAAAGTAAATTTATAAATAAAAAACAAACATTTATTTAATCGAATATCCAGCACATGTTTGTTAAATACGTAACAAATTGACAAAGGAAATCAATAATTATATACCTGATGATCTGATTTGTTTGGATGATTTTCCACCCACATCCTGGGCACATGTATTTCTGCTAGACCAATCAGCAACTGGAAGCCATCTTTAAAAGACTGACCTTCCTTCATTTCTACTACAGCCTTTGTAGCAGTTTTCTGAACGTAGAAACAAAATAATTGAAAATACATGTACATTGGATTAAACAATTTTCATGAATTTTTGTAGAAGCAGGCTTGTTTAAACCAGAATTAAATACTTGATAATAAATCTATTTATTTATCTCTCTCTGATTGAAGTAAAATATTTTACAGCATTGTTGGATAACTCCAAATTTGCCCAAATTAATTTTGGTATTCAAAATCTGAGATCACTTAAGGCTTGTGACAATTAAAATGATTTCACTTGTAACTTGAACTCGATAATACATGGTAGCGAGTTTCACATCCTCCGTGTAGTCCAGACTATCTTACCTTAATCCTCAGTTGGTGTGTCGGACACTCGAGACTGTGAATATCAAATGGCATGTCCACTGAGATCTGTAGAGTTGTCTTCCCACTCTCCACCTTGTGCGTGTCCAACTCCGTCTAACATAATTAAATATCTTATTACTTCCATAACGAGGCAATCAATTTCACAAACAGATTAACATATAATTAACAGCATGTGGTACTTTTTCCTACACACCCGTAAAATCAATGTCAGATTTCTGGTCTCACATGGTCAATCTCTAACAGGTATCAGAGACGACGTTTTGAACTTGTGATTGGTTGATCCATAGTAACCTAATGGCACTGATATGAACTGTACATTGTTCCCTGCACAGCTACATGCATCCAGTGATGTTAGTATTTTCCCCAGAGGATTGTAATTCATTCCATGTTGTGTGATGTAGCATTTCGTTTCACGTCACATGACTTGTATAGCTACTTTTCACCGAATATATTTGAAAATGTTAATTTAATCTGATTTTTGAGGGTTTGTAATAAATAGAATACTACACTCATGTCCGTTAGAGATCACTGATCTTAAACTTGCTTAAAAATGTATAAAACTCATTGGATACGTTTTAAAATAACTCACTGTAAGATCATGTAACATTCCCTATATAATTATATTTTATTTGTATATTATTACAGTTACCATATAATATTTTGTTTATATTAAAATTTAAAGTTGCATTTCAATAATTTAACATCACTTAACAAATTAAAATACTGATTACCACACAGCAATAAGATGTTTTAAAATGTGATGATAGTGGAATAGAACTGTTGACAGTTGAAACGTGCAAGCATATTACGATGCAAAAACTATTTAACGCTTATATGATAGAGAGGAGACATTATTAATTTTACAAAGGTTATTGAAAACGTAAGGTAAGTTATGAGGAATGTTTTACCTGTGTCGTTTCATTTGTTGCTGAATCCTCTTTCCATGGTGCCACGCTGCCTGGAAGCCGGAAGTTGATTACCTCCCCTTCTACTTGTAGTTCAGATACATAGGTGATTTTGATGAGAACACAAGCTCCGGGTGGTAAATTACCCACACTGACAGTAAAAACATCCTGAAAATCAGAAAATAGTTTCAGTATTATGTATACAGTGGATTCCTCTTTACTGCACACGTTATTTGCCAAATAAAATTACATATGCTAATAACAGCCTTACGTTCAATGGCGTCAGCGCTATGGAACTATGTGACTGGTACCAATCGTGTACTATCATATCACATTCATTTAATGTAAACATCAGGTCAGAATGCTTGCCCTATAGAACATATGGCATGAGAATGATAAAAGACAGAAGTAAAATTTAAATCAAGGAAAGTAACTCAAGATTAACTGCTCAAAAGTGAAAGATAAATTTGACAATAGTGTCTGTATTTCAGTTACAGAAGAACACAAAATGAAATTCATAATCAAATGAACACATGATGCTGAATGAATGAATGAATGAATGAATGAATGAATGAATGAATGAATGAATGAATGAATGAATGAATGAATGAATGAATTTATAATTTAACGACACCCCAGCACGAAAAAATACATCGGCTATTGGGTGTCAGAAAATGGTAAATGATTTATAAAAACCGTGTCCAGCACCAAACAAAAACGATCAAATATAATATTAAAAGACCGGTGTCCAGCACCGATCAAACTAAAACAATGGTAAGACTAAAAACCGATATACACATGATGCTGAATGCTGATCGAATTAATTTCAGTGACTACACAGAGTCAGTGGAATGTATAGACTTAGTGTAACAGTTGCTGAATTGTCATGACACTCTAAATCCCATTGGTCATTACTGCAATTGTGGAAAAAACATACCGGAGTCTCTTCATCCCGATCCATGAGATAAGCTCCATGGCCTTCACTGATGGCTTTCTTGTATTCCCTGTGAGCTGTCTCTTTTTCTTTCACCTCGCCAATGATGTGCTTACCATTGATAAACGCTTCGAAGCCACAAACGGCAGCCATATCGTCAAGTGGGAAAACAAATTTGGCTTCCACGGCAACGCTCATGTTGTTGTAGTACTCTTGCATAACTATGACCTGAATGTTTATTATGATTATATAATTATTTACAAGTAACGAGAAGAACAAACAGAAACTGGTGGTAATAACAGTAACTGTAAAACGGATAATATTCAGTTGTATATTTTCGTGATTTTGAAACAATATCAACGCTATTGTTGTCTTTTTAATGGATATAATCGCGGAAAATGTGAAAATTACAAACGCATGAATAATACCTACATTGTATTAGAAAAACCGTATCATGTTAATTTTAGATAGCCGTTCCGTATTTAGGCAGATTTCATCCAAAAGCGATATGAGAAAAATTGCATAACAAAATAATATAATAGATCCACTTGAAATTTTTAAAATTATTTTTGGCTATTGAAGGCCTTCTTCTGTTCGACAATACCATTAGCGACATTAGTGGGCATTGCAAGATAATCAAATGTGACCTACACAATAGCCATTTTCTGGATTTAAAATGCATTGTCGGCGCAAATGATGCAATGTTTAACATGCAGGTACATTTTTCCTTTAAATTGGTGGTCCTGGGTGGGCAGTCAAGGCAGCTGGACTGCATGTCAAGGACAGACGTGTTTGAACCTCAGTTGGATATAAACATAGCAATGAGTTATAACTAACTAAAAACGATTGATCAGGTTAAGTACTATTGAACTGAAATTGTAAGTGAAAGCTTAGTCCTTACCTCAGCTGCCAGATCGACCAGTCTGGCACGGATATGAACTCCTTTAAGAGTAACAGCGTTCTCATCTTGGTCACAGATCAAACCAGCCGTCACTTTGCAAAGTGGATCCTCAATTCCTTGCACATCTTCAAGATCTGGTAGTAAATTTAACATGTAAAGCTTAATATTAAATATAAATGAGTTGAAAATAATTTTACCATTATTTTATCAACAGTATCTATGTCAAAAACAAATGTTGGGTTTATCAGGTTAAATGGAAATTGAGTTTGTCACAATATATATGTTGACAAAAACAACTGTACTAAATTTAATTACACCTATGTTTAAACTAAAATTGTTGAGAGAATACCAGTAACCACTCCCACTCCATAGCACAGTGGCTACTGCATCGGGATTACATAAAAAAACAACACAATTAAAACGTCAATCAATATCACAATTATAATGCATATTATACAAGCAGTGAACAAACACTGTTACACAATAGTGATAATTTTCTTGCATCCGTATAAAATCTTGAGCAGATAGCAAAATATCCGTCCAGTTGAAATGCAAGTAACATTAGATGGTTGTTAGCTGGTGTGCTGTCGATGGAGCCTCAGGCTGATGGGATTTTGTATCCTTGTGTGCAGTGACATAATTATGCAAACATAATCCACGATGAGTTATTGGAGAAATGAACACGAACCTATATGAGTGAACTCTGTTGAAACGTCCTCCATGTCTGTCTCTGTCTCAGACAAGCTGATTGCAGTTAAAGAGTCGCCTTTCAATGTAAATTCAACCAAATACTGGATTCGTTGTTGATTGAGGGAGTAAATTACATACTCGTCATCCTGAAATAACATATTTAAATATAACAAGCAATTAACATCAGGCTCAGATGCCATAAATGATCAGATTTTGAAACAACGCCCCAAAATGAACAATACTTGGTCACATACATGTATCATAGGCTTTCCTACGAAGATTCATGATTTTGTGGGAGAATTTTAATGCCACCATCGAGCGATTTGCATCATTGCTAAAACATCATTAATTATATTTTATAAAATGATATTAAGGCATTATACTTAGATTTAAGCTTTACTGATTAAAAATAATATGCAAAATAGCTTGGTGAATTTTTACTTTTTTTAAATATTCACCCCTTTGTTAAAGAGGCGATGATTCAAATCATAGCCTTTTTCAGAAGTTGAAAATGACTCGACAAATCAGAGATGTTTTAACTAACATAAATGTTTAATTACCTTAAAAACTAACAATAAGCATTGCACTTGCTCTGTATTAACAGAAGACAACTGCAAATGATATAATTTTACAAGAAATTCACCTTAAACTGTAACTCATTTGCATTCTTGGTTCGGACTCCCCGAACACTGTCATAGCCCTCAGGTGGTTCTGTCAGTTCAGTATTGCACTCGTAGAAATCCATACAGTTACCCATTGCGACGTCGTTCAACAGCATGAATCGTGTCCCCTTCGTCTTGCTGGGCTGGGAGTACTTGGCACTGGTGCTGTGAGTATTTTTTTATTATTAGTGAATTTAGCGAGATTCTAATGAAGCTAACATTTCATGATACTAAAGTAGAAAATAATCACAATATTTAGTATGCTATACAGACCATCATCAAAAAACAACATACCTAACTTTATTTAGTATGTAAAACAGGAATGATCATTATAGATCAGCCGACTTCATTACATATATAGTACCGGTACTCTAAACTGTATTAATATTGTGACATGTTTTTTTCACGAATACGCCTCTAAGCGACGTTTGAATTTCATGAAAGAACATTATAAAAGGGAAAAGTATGCGTGCTTATAAATTTCGCGAATTAAGATTTGGCGCGAACTAGGCGAAAATTAAACGCTCACAAAATGTTCACAGTTTACAGTGGTATACTAATGAAGTATACAATACATGAATGATCATTATAGACCAGCTGACTTCTCTACATATAGTATACTAATGAAGTAAGCAAGACAGGAATGATTACAGTGTTCAATACATTTTACTGTCGCTAATGTTTCATAATTGACAGTATTACGATATAGAACATCATATACCTTGCAGCATCAGCAAAGTACAAGCCACTGCCCAGCATTCCCGCATCAGTCCGAGTTCCACCAAAATCATCAACAACGATCTTCGGCAGTAACAGTCCTCTGAAATATAATGCTCACGGATTATTAAGTATAAAATACATGATGGCACTTAATTACAGGTTGAGGTTTGATACGTCCAACAAATTGAAATTGAAACTGCTTTATGTTTAAACAATATTTATTACCATTAAATATATACATAGTGGTTTGGGATTGGCCAACAGGCAAATACCTATATTAAGGCTTCTCCCTACATTTGTAATTACAAATATTTACTAACAAGATGGCAAAAACATACTAATCCAAATTATTTAAAATTTGCGAACAGGAGAAGAAATAATAAATAAATAGTAAAGGAAAGGGATGGGATTATTTTTCTTACATAGCTTTAATAGATAGATTATGTTATCAATGGTGCACAAACAATAGTGCACAAACATGAAGGATGTACAATGTACTTTACCTTGAAAAGATTCCAACAAAGTTTTCAACTTTGGACGAGTGAAAGAGCAACGTCTTAGAAGGCATTCCTTGCACAAATTTGTTATCTTCTATTGGCCTCTGGACTTCGTATATGGATTGGATTTTCATTTGTATATCACTGAAACAAACAAACAATATTTAATATCACTGGACAACATACATGTATTTAGAATTGAAATTAGATTTGTGTGATCCACGACTGGTCCATCAAAGGTTATGGTGTGTGCTATCTTGTATGTGGGGAAGTGCACATAAAAGACCTTTTGCTGTTATTTGGTAAGAGTAGCCTATGTGGTGCCAGCAGGTTTCTTGTGAGAACACGTGTTTGACATCCGATAACTGCTGATTATTAATCAATGTGTTACAGTTGTGTCGTTAAAGACAATCACCCGCCATGTTCTGCGCCAAACGTTTCCGCTCCACTGCATCTCCAGACAATACATGTAGTATGACCTTAGACTGAGTATTAACTATCCAGGTTCCAATTTTTCGGCAATCGGTTCGTACGTCGTGGACTGAGCAATTTTATGTAATATGTAATTTTAACATTTCTGCTGTTATTCATAGTCATATAATAAATGTATGCAATTATGTAGACAAACAAGGACAGTGTTTTCGCTTCTGTTTATACACAAATTCATTTATTGGGTGGCGGGCTGCATGCCTTCATCACATGATCCCGATTTTCACACCAAAATGCTGAGCGATTCTCTTTAAACAAACAAACTTTATTTAGCATTATACTCACCCAATTATTGATGAGCAGACACGGTCTTTCACCATTTTGTATCGACTATCCCACGGTTCCAGATGACCAATCTTGCATCTTAGTGCTCGGTATTTAGCGCCCACGCTGCTCCGTGTCGACCAGTTTGTAGCCTCGTTAACCGACACCATATCCTTAATAAGCTACAACAAAAGGAAGGCACAAGTACATTATTAAGCAACAGTATGGCTAGAAAATTTGTTGATACAATTGTTATTAAAAAACATGCATTGTTTGAAAATATGGTATTCTACGATATAATCAACGATGTCACTTTTGTCTAAAAGATGTGATAAACCTCTAAAAACCTGTTTTATCCAGAGTAGTCGTGCATTGGAACTTAGGAAAATCCTAAGAACAGCTACATTGCTGAACATGTTTATTATACGTAGGCATACCGTAAGTTTTCTTAAGAGTTGGTACAGGTGACCGATGAATTAAATAAATTTGTTTGTTTTTTGTTTGCTTCTAATTGAGTCAAAGCATCAGCATTGATTTTATTGCAAAAGAATGGGTCATCTTATTGACAGAATCAATATATGGTACATTTATCTGGAAAATATACATGTAATATCTGAGCTGCATACTTGACAAAGATCCTGTTTCTTAGCGAGCCAAGCCTTGGTGACTGTGGTGCTTTCTGACTGCTCGGTGGTATGCTGCAGTGTGTTGTAGAAGTCAGCAAGCAACTTCTGAACATCTGATGACTTGTCAAATGCTTCACGAATTTGAAGCAAGATGGCTTCAGCCTTTTCAACCTAAAACAATAAGAAAAGTAATAAGCTGTCGATAAATTGACATTATTTATTATCATTATCAAAAACATGTTCAAAACAAGAAGATGAACACTAACAGCAAATCTTCCATTAATAAAAATCATCTTCACCAACCACAGCATCCCATCTCACACCAACAGCCCATCTAATAGGCGACAAAAACATCTCACACACAACAAAACACTTCACTCAACAAAACACCTCACACCCAAAATCCCAACAAAACACCTCACACTCAACAAAACATCTCACACTCGACAGCCCATTTCATACCCAACAAAACACCTCACACCCAACAAAACATCTCACACCAAACAAAACATCTCACACCCAACAAAACACCTCACACCCAACAAAACACCTCACACCCAACAAAACACCTCACACCCAACAGCTCATCTCATATGCAACAAAACACCTCACACCCCATAACACTCCCAACAGCCCATCTCACACTCAACAAAACACCTCTCACCCAACAAAACAGCTGACACCCAACGAAACACCTCTCACCCAACAAAACACCTCTCACCCAACAGCTCATCTCATATGCAACAAAACACCCCATAACACTCCTCACACCCCATAACACTCTCAACAGCCCATCTCATATGTGACAACACCTCACATCCAATAAAAAACCTAACACCCAACAAAACACCTCTCACCAAACAAAACACCTGACACCCAACGAAACACCTGACACCCAACAGCATGTAAAATGACCATGGTAAATCAATGTGTTATAAATATAGTATTCACCTGCTCCACTTTGATTGTGCTCACTGGAGTAGAGATTATCTCTTCTACCTCACCGGCAGCCTCACGCCAAATGTGTTCAATGAGGTCAACCACAGGGGGCGCTAGTGACTCATCATCAGTCATCATCTCAGACACCATCTATAATAACACATGAGATGTAAATAAATCAAATACCCGGTACTGTAAATCGTATTAATATTGCGACATTTTTTTGGGGGGAATACGCCCCTAAGCAGTTTATTTGTGATGCTTAAATTTCACAAATGACCGTCAGTACATGAAATCACATTATAAGATGGAAAATTATGTGTGTTTTCGCGAATTGAGATTGGGCGCGAACTACACGAAAATTAAACGGACCAAAAAATTTCACGGTTTACAATAATCTGTTCTTATTACTCCTTATATGTAGTTATAATTGAAGTTTTAAAGTTTTCCACCAACCAGTGTCCCACTGCTGGTTAACAAAGGATGTGGTATGTACTATCCTGTCTGTAGGAGAGGGCATATAAAAGAACCCTTGCTGTTTACTAATAAAGAGCAGGTTTCCTCTCTTATACTAACACAAACTTTCCTGGGCAGGCAGTCGAGGAAGCTGGGTTTCATGTTCAGGACAGGTGTGCTTGAACCTCAATTGGATATCAGCATGTAAACAAGTTATAACTGACTAACTAACTAACTAACTAACTAAGTAACTAATGGTACCTTCTGGAGTTTAACTGATCCGATACTTCTAGGTAAACTGCCATGAACAACCTGCATCCTTCTTGCAGGAACCATCTGTTGTTTGTACAGGTAAGCGTATACGCCAAGTGCTATGTCAGCGGTTTGGGAATACCTACACTCCTGAGTCTCCACATTACCTTCCTGAAAATACACACACCTATTAATTTAGTGTTTTCCCTAGGCAATTTTTGCATGGCACCACACCATGCCTCGATACTTCCATTCTGCCCCCAAGCAGTACCATGCTGTCGTCAGATAGAACAATTTACTTACAAAACAAATTACTTACATTATGTACACTAATTGTATTTTTTAACATTGTACGAATAAAAATCAGGTCATCTGGCGGTATTATCATAATAATTTGCTTTTTAATAATAAAATACAAGTTTTAGAAACAATGTAAGAAAAAGAATACTATCTTACAACTAGATGTTTAAAAACGTATCAAACTTGCTTTCGGTCATTAAATACGATTTTAAACATCTCGTTGTAAGATAAATCGTCTACAGCAGCCACTCATGTATTGTTCTCTATGACAAAGATTGTAAGATAAATCATCTACAGCAGCCACTCATGTATTGTTATCTATGACAAAGATACCTGAACATCTTGCAGAGAGCCGTAGTGTGAAAATATCCTATACTTGAATTCCCTGTGCTCTGCATTCTTCGATGTTGTGTCCGCAGCATGCAGTTCCAGGACATGAAAGAGATGTTTCTCCGATTTCTTGTCATAACCCTGCAAATTACAAACTCGTTAATTTGTTACACGGACATTGCATTAACTGTACTAAGCTTAAAAGCATAAATCTATAAGGAACCATACAAATTAGTTATAAAGTGAAATCCCTCTAAACCGAACACACTTGGGACTGAGTAAAATGTTCAGTTCAGAGAGGTGTTCAGTTTACTGAGGTTTAAATGAAGTACCGGTACGTAAGGCTGTGTTGGACTTTCAAATATGTTCAGTTTAGAGGGAATTCCGGTTTACTGAGGGTCTGGTTTATAGCGGTTTCACTGTATTACAATTTAATGCATCTTTGAATTCTCTTGATAGATTGAGCAATGTAAGACAAAAGTAAAGGACTTTACCTGAAAAGCTGCGTATTTTGCAATCTCATATTCTTTCTCATCAAAGAACGGAGCCTCGGTGTCACCAAATTTCCAAACTTTGGTCCCTTTGATAGAAAACAGAGAACTAGTTTTCTTCTTTTTCGTCGTTTTTGGGTTACTTGCTGAAACATAAATAAAAGATTACTTACACACTTTTACATCAACATAGCAATAAGGAGCATTAATACTGGATCAAAAACAGAACCATATCCTCCAACCTGTAACACTCCTGTTTTCCCACAGGAGTCTCCTATTACTTCATCATTCCTACTTTTCTAAAAATACAAAAATTCCTACATTGAAAAAAAATAAATTCATTTGCCCATAAATTTTTGCCAGTTTTCGGAGAGTTTTTGCTTTTCTTAATCATTGTTTGCCAAAGTAAGAATTGTGGGATATATATGGAGTCATAAAATGGTCTCTAGAGTTCATAAAGAAGAAGAAGAAGAAATGGTAAGTTATTATCATGTTACAATTTTGTCATGGATGCCTCTTTTTAAACTGATAATTTTGCCCCTTTTTTCATTCTTCAAAACCAATCTATATAAATACAGTGTAATAAGAAAAATAAACTACACATTTTACAAATACCTGTAATTTTTCCACATTGAAAATCAGTTTTCTTGCTTCTGCCACCAATAATGTAGTCATCTGAGTTTGCAAGCTTGTTATTTTTTATGGATTTCCAAATAAATTCAGGGGAGACAACTGGAATTCTATACTTCTCAGCCATTTGACATTTGTATGAAACATCATACTTTTCTGGATCATTTCCAACAACATGTGTACTCTAGCAAAAGAAAATAGTTAGAATCCGTAAGTAATTTTTAATTATTTATATCATTAGATTATGAAGCCATCATTCGCTAAACAGCAAAAATACTTTCTGAATCTTTTGGAAACTAAATGCCATGGTATTGAGAAAATTTAGATAATTAGTTTGCAAGTGTCTGCCCGAGGAGTATGAGTTTGAAGTTCAAGGATCGATCCTCCTCAGTGGATGTTTTGGGTTATTTCCCATTTCATCCCGTGATCCTGTCTGTGGGAAAGTGCACATAAAAGAGTCCTTGCTGCTAATTGTAAGAGTACACTACGTGGCAGCAGCAGATTTCTTCTGAGATAATATGTCGATATTTATTCATTGAATAATTGATAATTATTAATCAAGGTGCTTCAGTGGTTTTGCTATAATACAAAATGTTATTTTTTTATCTTTAGCTGAATAAATAGTGGACTTGTTGGGTTATTTCCCATTCCAACCAATGATTCATGACTGGTCCATCAAAGGCCATGGTGTGTGCTATCCTGTCTGTGGGAAAGTACACATAAAAGATCCCTTGTAGTTATTCGGTAATAGTAGCCCATATGGAAGCAGTGGGTTTCCTTTGTGACCAAGTTTCGATATAACCGTGTATTTGACATCCAATAACTGCTGATTAGTAATCAATGGAGTCTAGTGGCTTCGTAAAACAAACTTTATCTTTAGCTATGTTATAGTGTCTCATTACTAATACCTTTTTAGTGACAATGAATGATACAATTCCCCCATTCTCTATTATTTTCTTCTTGATTTCTAACTTCTTCTTGAAGGGAACACTTGTTGTCAGATCTAACACAATCTGGCATTCACTAAAAACTCCCGACATCTTTCACTGCAAATAACAAATCATGTACTTGCTAAAATCATTTCTATATTATTAAGAGAGATTTCTTTTTTCACATTTGTTGCAAGAATATAAAATTAATGTATATGTTATGAAAAGAAACAAATACCGGTACATTTAACAGACTGAGTATACATGTCGACGACAATTCAGTTTTTAAATTATTACAATTTGTATCTTAACGACACTTCGTATGCTTCAAATCATTGCGACATATCGCACCTTGAGAACACCGATTAACCTTCTGACTACCATCGGTGACTTAAGTCGCCAGGCAGTGTGATAAAACACGTCCGACTAAAACCGCCATTATAAGGCTTTAAAATTCACCTCGGGCTACGTTTTTTCTTAGTAATTATTGTCTTTGATTAAGCGTCAGAATTAAATAACTATCGATAATTTTAGTTTGAAAATACTGTTTTCCCATGGATTTGTGCGTAATGTAATGGCGGAACGTCGTGTTGAATCTGCCTGACTGACATGTAATTTGAACCTAAAAAATGATGCATTGCATGGATATTTGACGTCATAACTCAGTACATCTTTGGAAATGCATGGAATAAAGCTTTCTGAACCACAAACTTCACAAACCAATATGAAACAAATTAAAATAAAAAGGTGAACAAAAATGTTATATTTCATGTTACGTTGTGACTTGTGTTGTGCATTTTAGTTTTCTAGTCATATTTGATGAAAATTGTTGCCTTTCACACTAGTATTTTTTTTTATTTATCTTAAAAAGAATTCGGTAGTTTAAAGGCTAATACATTATATCCTCGTCCAATCGAATAAGGCCCTACTAACAGAAAATGGCTTCCGCGCATGCGCATTGTAGTCGATCGTCGAAT